>PVJD01002993.1:0-178981 GCA_004026545.1 Mormoops blainvillei | reverse complement strand
TGAGGGACTGGGCTGGAGCCTCTGTGTTCAGCTCCAACCCATCACTCCCTGTGGCCCCTTCGGAGCACAGAGGGAGGGAGGGGTCGTCAGCACTGGGAGGGGAGCTCAGGGCAGCTTTCTCGGCTGCAGGCAGGGAGCAGGTTAGCTCGGGCCCAGGCCTTGCAGGTGGCACAGGTATAGAACACACCCCTCCTGAACCTACAAAAGCTGAATGCTTTCCCTTGGGAGTTGCTAGTTTGTGGGGTGTTTACAGGAAAGCTACCATAGTTCAGATGAGTCAAGGATGAGTGAAGATAGAAGGGTAGATTTTATATGAATTCCTGGCAACAGAGCAGGATGCCTGAAACTCTGGACATGAGTTTGGCTGGGGTTCCCCTATGAAATCTGGTGTTATGGGGGGCAGTCACCACTGGAGTTTAGAGAAAGATTTTTTTTCTATTGAGATAAACTAACCCACAGAAACAAAGACCATTAAAAGGTCTTGTTACTAGCCCTGGCTGGTGTGGCTCAGTGGACTGAGCACTGGCCTGCAAACCAAAGGGCACTGGTTTGATTCCCCAGTCAGGGCACATGCCTGAGTTGTGGGCCAGGTCCCCAATAGGGGGTGTGTGAGAAGCAACCACACATTGATGTTTCTCTCCCTCTCTTTCTCCTTCCCTTCCCCTCTATCTAAAAATAAATAAATAAAATCTTTTTAAAAAAAAGGCCTTATTCATGCCTTAAAACAGTTCAGTTTTGGTTTGTGTTTTGAAAATGTATAAAAACCTTAATGACTATTTTTAAAATTATGAGCTTGAATGTAAAAGCTATAGACACACTTCTGGCCAAGATGAAGGCATAGATAAATACACTTTGCTTCCTTGCACAACCAAAAGAAGGTCAACAATCAATTTAAAAACAAAAAATAACCAGAACTGCCAGAAAATCAAACTGTATGGAATTCTGACAACCAAGGAGTTAAAGAAGAAACATTCATCCAGACTGGTAGGAGGCACAGAGATGGGCAGCCGGGGTGGAGAGGACATGTGGCTAGGCTGCGGCTGGCACACCAGGTGGTCCCACACCCTCGTGCAGATAAACCAGGAGAAACAACTGGGGAGTGAGACAGACTGTGCAGCCCATGGTTCTGGCATGGGAAACCAAAGCCTCAAAACCTGTGGGGGTTGCGGCAGAGAGAGAAAACCCAATCTCAGAGGAGAGTCCATTGGAGGCCCCATGGGGTCCTACAACACACACAAACCCACCCACCTGGGAATTAGCACCAGAAAGGAGCGCTTTACTTGTGGGTAGCAGGGGAAGGGACTGAAAGCAGGGCGAGAGCCGAGCAAGCGGCACTGTTCCCTCTCTGACCCCTCCCCCACGTACAGCTCCACAACACAGTGGAGTGGGTTGTCCCGCCCTGGTGAAGACCTAAAGGTCCGCCCCTTACGATGTAACAGGTGCACCAAGCGTAAGAAATATGGCTCGAATGAAAGGACAGGTCAAAACTCCCAAAAAAGAACTAAACAAAATGGAGATAAGCAATCTATCAGATGCAGAGTAAAAAACACTAGTAATCAGGATGCTCACAAAAATGACTGAACATAGACTCAAAATAAAGGAAGAAGTGAAGGCTATACAAAGTGAAATAAAGAAAAATATACAGGGAACCAACAGTGAAGAGAAGGAAACTGGGACTCAGATCAACAATTTAAAACAGAAGGAAGAAATAAACATTCAACTGGAATAGACTGAAGAAACAAGAATTCAAAAAAATGAGGAGAGGATTAGGAATCTCTGGACAACATTAATATTCCATCATCCAAATCATAGAGATGCCAGAAGGAGAAGAGGAAGAGCAAGAAATTGAAAACTTATTTGAAAAAATAATGAAGGAAAACTCCCCAATCTGGTGAAGGAAATAGACATGCAAATTCAGGAAGCTCAGAGAGTCCCAAAGAAGTTGGATCCAAGGAGGAACACATCAAGACACATCATAATTAAATTACCCAAGATTAAAGATAAGGGGAGAATCTGAAAAGCAGCAAGAAAAAAGGAGACAGTTACCTACAAAGGAGTTCCCATCAGACTATCAGCTGATTTCTCAAAAGAAACCTTACAGGCAAGAAGGGGCTGGAAAGAAGTATTCAAAGTCATGAAAAGCAAGGATCTACAACCTAGATTACTCTATCCAGTGAAGCTATCATTGCCCTGGCCGGTGTGGCTCAGTGGCTCAGTGGATTGAGTGCCAGCCTGTGAACCAAAGGGTTGCCAGTTTGATTCCCAGTCAGGACACATGCCTGGCTTGTGGGCCAGGTCCCAGGTGAGGGGCACATGAGAGGCAACCACACAGTAATGTTTCTCTCCCTCTCTTTCTCCCTCTCTGCCTCTCTCTCTAAAAATAAATAAATATATTTTTTAAAAAATCTATCGTTTAGAATAGAAGGGCAGATAAAGTACTTCCCAGGTAAGATAAAGTTAAAGGAGTTCATTGTCACCAAGCCCTTATTATATGAAATGTTAAGGGGACTAATCTAAGAAAAAGAAGACGGTCAAAATTATGAACAGTAAAATGACAACAAACTCACAACTATCAACAACTGAAACTCAAAAACAAAACCAAACTAGGCAAACAACCAGAACAGGAACAGAATCACAGAAATGGAGATCACACGGAGGGTTATCAGTGGACAGCGGGAGTAGGGAGAAGGGAGGGAAAAGGTAGAGGGAATAAGAAACATAGCTGGTAGGCACAGAATAGACAGGGGGAGGGTAAGAACAGTATAGGAAATGGAGACGACAAAGAGCGTATACGTACGACCCGTGGACACGACCTAAGGGGGGGAATGAGGGAGGGAGTAGGGTACAGAGCAGAGGGGGATAAAGGGGAGAAAAACATGGGACAACTGCAATAGCATAATCAATAAAATATACTTAAAATGTTTTAAACACAATAAATTTTAAATGCTTACTTTCAATATGTGGAAGATTTATGAAAAGAGGAATCAGAAATGAAAAGACCCATAGGGCCGAGTTGGGGCGCAGAGAGAGCCCCACGGAGATGGAGAAGGCCACGTGGGGGAAGGCAGATGCACCCTGAAGAGAGACTGGCCCAGGTACGTCAGTCGTTCTTCAGACATGTTCCTATTTCTTAACAGCCTGTGGCACATGTAGCTGCTACCACTGCCTCCAGGCAAACTTGATTAGCTATATAATATTTGTTTACAGCTCTTCCATAGCTTTTTATTTTGAGATTCCAGAGGCTCCGTTCTCAGATGCCTGCCCCCACACTCAAGGCCTGCAGTGTAACAACCCAGGTCCTCAGGCACTGCCGTGCTCCATTGTGCGCTGATTGAAGTCAGATTTTACGCTGGTTAGAAGCTTCCTGAGGTGAAAATGAGGCCTGGTTTACTCACCTGGCCCTGTCTGGGACATGATAGACCCTCAATAAATATTTGCTGGGTGAACGACTAGATAGGTTGAGTGCTATCCTGCCCCTAGCTTAGAGAGAGGCTCATCCTTTTCAGTAACCCTAGAATGAGGACAGGGGCTGGTGCGCCTTTCATTCTTCGTCCTGAGCAGTCATGAACAGGAAATGGTCCCTCATCTCTTGTCATCGGAGTGAATAACCACTTCCTTGTGAGGCAAGAACACAGGTCTGCTTTGTGCCTGGCTCTTGACGTGATGATTAGTGCCAGACGCTGAGTGTGTGTCATCCCTGCCTCACACAATACGTCTTGCCACTTGTCCCACCCCCTGTTTTTGCCTGAAGTTAGTTGTGTGTCAGCTCTCTCTCCTCCACCCGTCAGGTGCCTCCTCTCCTCTGTGACAGTCATCAAGTGCTGTTCTAGGAGAAGGCGCAGGGTGGGGACTGACTGAGCCCTTCCTTCCTGGAGTTAAAATACGGGTTGGCCATGAAGCCTGTTTAGTTTTTTCTATAAAATAAAAGACACGTTTTTCATTTCCACCAAAAACTTTATTGATATGGATATTTTGAGTATGTTAACTATCTCCCGCTCTTGGCTTCTAATGGGTAGAGGTCAGGGGTGCTGCTAAACATCTTCCAATGCATAAGACAGCCCCACTGCAAAAAATTATTTGGCCAAAATGTCAATAGTACCAAGAAACTTCACAAACCACTTTGACACATTCAATCAGTCACAGCACCTTCTCCATACACTATACAAATATTTGTTTACGTTTCAGCTGCGTTTTTACCTTTCTTAAACTAATCAAATGTAATAACCTGAAAATGTTGCTTATCTTCTTCTGTCTTCAGTATTAAAATGGCTGCACAAAAATTCGCCAATTTTGTAAGTTTTTTTAAAATGCGTGCTGATATGACAGCTGTCACAATACAATCTAACAAAATTGTTTCAAATGAAGTTAAAGAAAATGAAACACTACTAGAGCCATTGTATGGAAAAAACTAAACAAACTTTTTGGCCAATCCATAGGTGGGGAAAGGCTGAGATCTAAATGAAAAGCCCAGAACTAGATTTGCTTCTTCAGGCCAGGCCTGACCCAGGGGCTGTCTTGTGCCCCCTCCTGCCTGTACTCCCGCTGGAGAGAGACCCTGTTGCAGGGGGTAGTTAACAGTACTGCCTCTGGGGTAGATTTTGAGGTGCTCTGGGGGCAGTTCCCCAACTAATTCCTGCCTCAGCTGTCTCATTGGTAAAGCGAGGATAATAGTGTTTGCCTCTAGGTTTGGGGACTCAACAGATATATTTTCTATATGAGGTGCTTTGAACATTGTGACACATAGGCTAGATCCATGTTCTATGGACCCTGAAGTTTACAGGACAAAATTAATACTAGATTAGGCAAGAATGTAATTCTTTTGAATGATGAAATCACACAAAAATACAAACTTTAAACAAATGCCGAACATCGCAAAAACTTTTAAAGTAACATGACATGAATATGAATTAACCTCTATGCCTTTTCCTTCATTGCTTTGATTGCCTCTTTATTCAGCAATTTTGTAATATTTTCTTTAGAGTCAAGGGAAAGTAATCTTCCCTCTAGCCTACTCAATTGAGATTTTAAAAAATTATTGATAGTTAATAATAGTTCATTATTGATGGTTTCTTTCCTCCTCATTGGCAATGCCCTGTACAACTTTGGAATTGTTGGCAGATCCGGGAAAACCTCAGATTTGGTTACTGTGGCTGTGTAACAGACCACTCAAGCTTAATGGCATAAAACAGCAACCACCCTATTAGGCTCATACACTCTGTGAATCAGAAATTCAGAGAGGGCACAGGCTGGGCGACTCACTAGCCAGGCTAGAATAATCTGAGGGTTCAGTCCTCCCCATGTCTGGACCTGCGCTGGGAGTGCTTGCACTCAGGCCTCTCTGTGTGAATGGGCTCCCTCATGGCACAGGGATCTCAGGGGACTCTGTTGTCTCATGTTGTGGCTCTCAGCGAGAGAAGCTGCATCATCTTTTATGACTTAAACTCAAGAGTCAAGTAGTGTCAAGCTCCTCACATCCTATTAGTCAGAGAGTGTCTCCAGCCCACCAGGTTCAAGAGGAGGGAGTGGCAAGGTTCTAGAAGAGCACTGCGGATGAAAAAGGGGATTCTGCGGAAAGATATCTCACAGGGGCATCTGATCATAAATTCCTAACTGAGCAGGTCATGGTGGGGAGTCACATCCCAGTCGCGTAACTTTTTAGTAAAAGGTTTATCTTTGCCTCAAGCAAGCCCTGTTCATTGTTTCTATGCATGTAGGTTAACACACCTTTAAAATAAGTTGTAACCTCAAGAGAGCACATAATCTATTAACTGTCCTGTCATCCAACTGCCTGTCTTGCTTCTCCCACCTCCATGTAATCTTCCTTAGTTCCCTCCTTAATTTCAAATGCATAAAAGAAGCTGCAAAACTGTCATTCTCCAGAGCATTTGAGATCTTGCGCCCCAGCATATATTATCAGTTTCGTTCAAATAAGCTCTTATGAAAATTCTCTACAGACTTGGATATTTTTTACATCGACAGCATGAAGGACATGACATATTGTTGCAAACATTATTGGAAACATAAAATCCACCACAACCTCTGTCAAGTTTCTCCCATGTCTGAGCTATTGCAGATGTGCCAACTACTTATCATACAGATATATGATAATTTCTATTTCTTGATTCCCATCAAAGTGAAAAAGGCATGTAAGGCATGATTGAACACATCTCTTTCAGGAGAACTTCTGTTTTGATCAGGTGGCAATGGGAACTAAATCTTCCACTTAAAATTTGATGTGTCTGATTGGACGAATTTTCCACAGACTAGTTTCTGGCTCTGCACATTTTAGACCTTGTGTCTCTTCCTCTATTTTCCTCACACTGCGGTGCAACTTCTGGCCTTGTGCATCCCTGTGTCACAATGCCAGATGAGTTGGCACAGCAGGTGGTAGGAGTATTTTTGGAAACTCTTCCTACATCAGAATGGCTGACAGTAACTTCACCTATACATGAAACTGACTGCAAACCACATAATTATGTCCCACTAAACTGAAATGAAATGCAACTCTGACTCAACTTCTCCTTAGTCAGACCCTAAAAATACACACAGTCACATCAATGCTAAAAGAGGGGGTAGAAGAATGGGAAGAAAGTGGTCTTAACCAGTTGTAGTTAAAATAGCTTACTTTTGCCAACTTTACGGACACGTGAACGATCACAAGAATCTATTGCGAGGTTCCTCAGAGCCTTGGAAGGGCAGTGCAAGAGGAAGACCCAGTTTAAACAATTTTAGCTTCACAGTAAACCCACCTCTGCCTGGTAATACAGTTAAGTATTATGTAAGCCTTAACTATTAATATTGGCTCCATTTTCTGACAGGTCTTCATTTTCTGGTGGCAAGATGGCTACATTCAGTAGCTCCAGCTTCATGCACTAGGATTTACTTTGCACCAGCCTGGGTCATGAGTCCAATGGGCCAATCACCTGGTCAGGACGATTCCACCTGTGGGTTCGCACCCCGGGGCCATGCGCTGCATTGTTGCTGTGGGAGGAGGTGGGGCAGAGGGTGGACGGGAAGGACTGTTTCTGCAGAAGAAATTTGGGGGAGTTAAAGGGTCTATAAATGCCTAATGAAAAAGTAAATGTTCATTTACTGTGAGTGTAGAACAAGCTTGGAGAAGAGACATTGGTAGGAAGGGGGAAGGCCAGTGTGGGGGTTCAGAGCTAGTCACCCCAAGATGTGCTTCTCTGGTGTTCAGATTGTTTTGAGCTAAGGGCATCTTTAGCTGTGGGCTCAGGAGAAACTTCTGCCCCTGCCGTGACTGCCTTGAATTAGGGGCCTTGCCCATGATGGGAGGTTATCAGAGATAACTTCTTTTGACTTGCCTAGAGGGCAGGACGAACTTGCATTTACTAAACATCTGCTGTTCTTATCATTCTGTAATGACCTTTTGAAGCCCCTAAGGCACGTTACCCCACCCCTAGTTCAGAATGTCTTGTATATACATGTTCTTCTCTCTCTGAACCTCTTGGGCTTGAAGGGGTCTTTGACTCTCTCGATGTATATAGGGTTCCCAGACCCATGTATACATTAAATTTGGTTATTTCCTGTCTCTTTTTAAAAAATCCTCATCCAAGGATATGTTCACTGATTTTAGAGAGAGAGAGGAGAGGGGGAGAGAGATAGAGAGAGAGAGAGAAGGAAACATCGACGTGAGAGAGAAACATCGATTGGTGGCCTCCTGTATGCACCCTGACTGGGGATTAAAACCATAACATCTTGGTGTGTGGGACGATGCTCCAAGCTCCAACCGACTGAGCCACCGGGCCAGGGCAAATTTGGTTATTTTCTCTTGCTAATCAGCCTCATATCTACTTGATTACTAGAACAACCAAAAGAACCTTGAGGGCAAAGGAGTGTTTGTTTCTCCCCCACACCAGCAAGGGAGAGGGAGAATGGAAAGTGAGGTGCTGAAGACCCCCTCCTACAAGTATATCCCCACCTCGAGGACCCCATTGGCCGGGGGGAGCAACGTGTGGCCCCGGCCATGCCCTGCTGTGTCTGCTGGCCCTGCTCCAGCCTGACCACCTCCAGATTTCCTCTGCCTCTCTTCTGTCTTATTGCCCTGAACTTTGTCTGTCTTGACCTGTTTTTCCTGCGCCTAATCTCTAATCACAACCTTGCAGGGTCAAGAGTAAGGAGATCAATCAGACTTAAGCCAGCAACTTTTCTTCCTTGATCCTGGCCTTTCCTCCTTTCTATTTTGGGTTCCAATTAAGTAAAATCCTAAGTGTTGACACATAAGTCTTGAAACTGCTATTGGAGGGTCCTAATTCCCCTTATCTGTGCAGAACTCACCCTGCACCCCTCACCCCAATAGACCTACACTCTCTAACAAGGTAGCCATTCCCTGGCCAGTGTGGCTCAGTTGTTGGAGCATCATCCAGTAGCCTGAAAGGTTGTAGGTTCAATTCCCAGTCAGGGCACATACCTAGGTTGCAAGTTTCTGTCCCCAGTACAGGGTGTGTAAGGAAGGCAAGTGATCGATGTTTCTCTCTCTCTCTTACTCTCTCCCTCTGTCCCTCTCTAAAATCAATGAATATATCCTTGGGTGAGGATTTAAATAAATAAATAAATAAAAAGTGGCCACATGTGGCTACTACATTACATTTGAAATGTAGCCAGTCTGAATTCAGATGTGTTATAATACACACAGTGGTTTTTGAATATTTAGCATGAAAAAATGTGAAAAAGCTCCTTAATATTTTTATATGTTGATTACATGTAGAATTTAAAATACCTGGGATTATTCAGTTACATGAAATATATTATTAAAGTAATTTCACTCGTATCTCTTTGCTTTTTAAAATGTAGCTACTAGAAAATTTAGTATGACACATGTGGCTCACATGACATTCTCATTGGACAGTACTGCTCTAGAAGGGTTGACATGCATACGTACCCACAATAATTTTGATTATAATTTTAGGAACTGTTGGGAGTGCCCTAAATCCCATTCATGAGCCCTAGTCCCAAATCAAGACACTCTGAGTCGGGAATTTATGGTTTTTACCAGGCCCAGCTTCTACCACAGCATCACCACACAGATGGGGGGAAACTGAGCACCAAGATGCTGCACTCTTAGTACAGCCAGCAGGCACCAGGCACAACCCATGCTGCAGCTCTGCCTCTCGAGGCCCCTCCCTGGGGTTCCACGGGCAGCCTGCATCAGTTCAGGGAGATGTGAAATCTCTCTCCAGAGGGAGGTATTTCCTCAGGGCCCCTGTGGCCCTGGGATAGCTCTGGGGCTGACCCACAGAGAAGGCTCCATGGCGGGTAGGCTCTAGGCTCGGCTGAACCCAGTGTGGGGAGGGGACAGGGCTCTCAGTCCAGAGAGCACAATCCCCAGCCCTGCCTCTCATCAGCTGGGGGCGTTGTGCATTGCTCCATCTATGATCTGTTTTGGAAAAGTTGTTCTTTTCTTTATAGTTGTCTACATTTTCTTTTTCATTAGATTTTCCAACTGGTTCACACAAATTAGAAATATTTCCTGTTCAATTATTTTTCACTTGTTCATAGACCTTTTTTTTTTTACTAATTGTGTAATAATACATGTGTAATAATTTAACATTAATTCAGTTCATTTGTCTTGAAAAAAACAAATCATTATTGTTCAGTTACATAGTCAATTACCAGTGAAATCACTGAATTTATGTCATTTCCGGAAAACATTTAGTGTTCTTACGTACATTAAATAGTTTAAACAGATGATTTCATCTGTTTAAACAACAACTGAGTTGTTTTTTTTGTTGTTGTTTTTTTCTGTGGGGTTCTCTAACAGTTTCCTGATTGGTCTCTTTTTACCTTTATTGCAAAGCTTGCCATTTCAGTCAAGTGAAAATCCTCTAAACTCTTGGAACCAGCCCGATGGCAGGAGCGAGGGTAGAGCTGAGGATGAGGCGTCTAGAACCAGAGCCCAGGGCCCCCTGCCGCTCCCCAGCTCCGCTCAGGGCCTCCACCAGGACTGCCCTGATGACACGCCCAGGCTCCTGGCTGCATGCAGCTGCCAGGGAGGCCGGACCTCTCGTCTGCCCCTGATGCACAGCCCTCCTCCCCCGGATGCTGGCCTGGCTCTGGCTGGGGCTGGGCTCTAGGGCCTTCCTCGGGTCTGCCCCCACCGCACCCCAGGCCCGCTGCCTCAGGGGAGCGGGTTCTCTTGCCACCGTTCCTGGCACTCATCACCCCTCCTCGCTGTAGCCGCAGTCCTGACACCCCACATCTGGAAGTGGTGCTCCACCTGCCAGTCCTGGAACCCTGCCAGAGGTTTCTGGAATGCTGGTTGACCCAGCCTCTTGGAGAAGACAAGAAGGTTCTGGGTTGAGGGAGTGATCTGGGGGTGGAGCCCCAACCTGTTTATAGGTTCATGGCACCTCAGAGACTGGCAGATTCACGGTCAGTCCTATCCCACTGGAATAATTGCTGCCAGACAGGCAGGGAGCTGGTATCTTGGCAGGATCTTGGCCTGGAGCGGAGCTGAAAGAAGTGGCATGGACAGACCGACACCTAGGGGACCACCTGGCCATCTTCCTCAGGTAACCCTTCCCCTCCTCCCCTCCAAGGAACACAGTGGCTGTGCGTCACAGAAGGAGATCTCCCCAGGCCCACAGCAGGGCATCTCCTGAAGATCTCCACCACGGCAGGCAGGGCGCTTCCTGGAACTGGCTGGAGCCCAGCAACCACTGTGTGTGTCTCGGAAGCTCTGCCAGCCCAAATCCCGATCCACTGACAATTATTTACTGTGCCCAACAGTGGTAAGGCCGCAACTAGGTCAGGGAAGCTCACAGACTGCTCACTCCAACCCTGCCATAGGCTTCCCTTCAACCCAGATTTCCCATTCTCGGCCAGAGACCACGGCTAGAGGAACTGGCTCCTCAGGTCTCCCCTGGAGCTCCAGTCAGTGGCCATGGAAGGGGCTAAGTGTGCCACGTTCGCTATCCTGAGCCATATGCCTTGTTTGCAAACCTTTCCCAGCTTCTGGGCCTTGGCCCCGAGATCTAGGCCTGAGTTGGGGTCCAGACAGGCTATTCCAGGCTGATGCTCTTGGAGAAGAATTGCTTGGGGCAGACCAGACACCAGGGAGCCCTGAGGAAGATAGAGGTGGACCTGTCCACCGCAGGGCACCATTGCGGTGACCCTGGGAGCCGGGGTTCACCCTCACACCTGGGAAGCACCTCGCCTCCTACCGATGTGCCTGGAACTGGCTGATCCCTGAGACCAGGCCCTTGGAGGCCGGGCCCCAAGGCGAGCCTCAGCAGTGCCCTCCCCCAGGTTCTTCCCTGCTGGAACGGAACAGTGGAGCCTGCTCTGGCAGCAGGAGCTTGGCTGGCAGGGCAGGCTGGGTATCTAGCACTCGCTTTGGGTCGTGCCTGCTGTGCACAGCCTGACTCAGGAGGTGCAGGGCCCGAGGCTGTGCTGTAGCTTCCATGCCTCTCCAACTTCCTCATGGTCCCTCCGTGTATCACTCAGTGCCGACAAGAGGACAAGGCGGCCTGATCACTTTTCTCTTTGTGCTGAAAACCCCATGGTCACAGATACTCTGGACCTTGGACTGGGGACTCCCTTGGGCCGCATTTCCCATGATCCTCCTCACAAGGAGGAGGATAGAGGAGGTGCCAGTGTCCCTGCATGGCGGGAGAGACGATGGCAGAACTCTCTGCAGGGAGGCACTCCCAGGATCCTACAGGAAGCTGGGTTGGGGCTTCCTGCTGGAGAACTCCATGAGTGTCCAGGGTCAGCCATTGATTAAGGCAGTATCTCAGGTGAGACAGCCTTTCAATGGGGAAAATGAAGCCCCAATGCCTTCAGGAGAAAAAAAATCCTAGTCTTAACACGATAGTTCAATAATCATATTTGGCTAAAATAAATCTATGAAATTCTAGTATCTAGATATCCACAGGGCAGTGGGGAAAATTTGCGTGGTTTTACAAAGAAGCAAAGTCCTGGGAAGGGAGAATGGCACAGGGATTGTGAGCTCTGGCCCTGAAGACCTGGGTTTGAATCTAATGATGTCGCCTACTAACTCTGAGGCTAACGGCAAGTTAGCCATTCTGAGCGCCAAGTCTCTCATCGCAAAACGAGAGGACATGAGAATACTATCTTATGAGGTTGTTAGTAGGATAAACCAAGTTCGTAAATATAATATGCTTAGTTCAGCACCTAGAAACACAACAAACACTTAATAAATAACAATAGAGCAATTACCTAAAAACGGCGAGCTCTTTGGCGAACATTTTATAAACATTTAGCATCAGAACACTGTGTGAGGTTGATACTATTATTAGTCCCACTACCTATGAGGAAATGAAGGTACTGAGAAGTTTAGTGACTTGTCCAGGGTCATACAGCCGATAAGCGGAGGGCCAGGGCTTAGATCCAGACCACCTGGCCGGGAGCCTGCCCTTGACCTAGCCACTCTTCTGACCCTAGTAATGACCAGTCATAACTGTTGTCGGAGCCCACCCTCTGAGTGCTCTGTGCTAGTGATGGTCTTAGAGGTAAGGAGAAATGGGGTTTTGTCCTAGGAAAAAATATCCCACCAGGGGATGGGGGGTTTTCTGAGTTGAGAGGCTCTCAGTGACTGGAGAAAATAATACTCAAAGTGGGCAATGTGACTGGATGGAAAGTGAGCATTTGGGGGCACTTCTTAGTAGCCCCAAGAGGCTTTGGAGGGTGGGCTGCCTCTCCCCTCCCCTGCCTCCATTTTGAAGTGGGCATTGAAGCACAACCTCCACAGGACCTCAAGACCACAGCCAGGTTGGCATTCGGTGATGGAAGCTGGGGTGCAGGGCGGAAGTGGAGCCAGGTGTCTCAAAACTCATTAAATCTCTGCCAGTGTCAAACTCTGGCTTAAGACCTGTAGAGTTGAAATGTTGCTGGTGTTACTGGAGCTGATCCCCAGGAAGGGAGAAACAAATCTACCTTACTGGGGGAATTATATGCGCTCTGCCAGAAATATGACAGGAATGACAAGTCCACTCAGCATGGAGTCACAGGAGAGGGATAATGCAGGGACCCAGGGGAGAAGGGTGGGGGTGGGCGCATGGCACCTGAGGGCTGTGCTGTGGTCCATTGTCCTGTAAAAGTTCTCTGTGGGGGGTGGAGAGTCATGTCCCATGGACACTGAGCCGGCTCCTGGTAAGCAGCGCCTGCGCAGGGCTGAGAGCAGTTCCTGGTGGGAGAAGAAACGTCCTGATCACAAGCACCAAAGTGGGACAGGTCCTGAGAAGGCGCAAGGCAGGGAGGAGTCTTGGAGTCCTCAAACACTGTCTCCCAACTACGCCATGATGAGTGTCCGCCTTGCAAGCCTGGTGCTGCCTCTACCTCAGACCACAGGGGCTTATTATCGGAAACTTGCACAGTGTACCCAGAAAAAGCCACACAGCCAAGCCTCAGGAAGAATAGAAGCCCCGATTCCAGCAGTGCCAAGAACCTCATACTAAGGGCTTGGGGATATACCCCTGGCACTGTGTTTCCAGAAGGACCCAGCCACCCCCTACCTGTCCTCTGCTCTTCCTCCTGCCCTTTCTTCTGCTCGTCTTCTCTGCCCCTCCCAGCTGCCAACTGCACCTGTCCACTAGGTTTCTTCCTCCTCACTGAGCTTGTCTGTGGGCTGATGCAAACTCGCCAGCATCTTAACACCCAATGACCTGTCACCCACTGCTCACAGTAATGGCCTGATACTCTTGGAGTTTCTTAATTTCCACCCAAGAGAGGGCGAATACCTGTGGCTATCACAGACCACTGGGCTCCCCAAGGCTCAGCCTCCCTGGAGTCATGCGTCCACTTCCTGTCCAGAGGACAGGGGCATGTGTGGCAGCAGAGTCACATGCTTTACCAAAGCACTGCCCTCCTCGGGAGCTCTGGGGGTGGCCAACACCAAACTGACCTGCTCAGTGTAGTGGCCATTTCTTAGCCTTCAGTTCTCTGCTTTCTCCACTATACTTTTCAATCATGTTTCTGAAGGGGAATGAGTCCCACAGATTCCACAGATTTCCCCCAAAGTGGTCAGCCATTCCTTCACTGGTGCAGCCCAGGATCACTGCCCCCAGGTCAGAGGTGGGCAAAGGCTGTTTGGCCCCAGAGCACCTGGCAGCATCACCAAGCATCTCAGGAGAAGCCTGGGCTCAGACTGAACAGGAGGGACTCATTGGTCTACTTCTCTCCAGGGGGAGGCCTCTGCCTGCTGGCGGTTTACGGTGAGGGTCCTGGAGGCGCGAGGCCTGGGTTGGGCTGACATGTGTGAGTAACTGTCTCCTGGGCTTCAGGGCTATAGGGATGACTGGGTCCTATGGGAAGGGCCCAGACAAGTGCCTTGGGACTAGGCTGGGCGGGGCTGCCCACTGTGACCTCCGGGGTCTTGGTAGGGATCTGGAAAGGTCCCTGGAGAGGGGCGTGAGGAATTCTCTCTCACGATGGTTCTCTTGACATTGGCAGTGAGCGAGGCAGACCCCTATGTGGTTTTACAGCTGCCAACTGCACCTGGAATAAAGTTTAAGACCAAAACAGTCACCAACGCCAGTCATCCTGTATGGAATGAGACCTTCAGTTTCCTAATCCAGACTCAGGTCAAGGTAAAGCTCAGGCCACCCACTTAAGGACAGGCTGTACAGGGAGGGTTCTGGGGGCGGAGCACAATTTCCTCCAGGGCTTATGGACGGTGAGGAGTAGGTGTCTCTGTGTCCCAGTCTGGGTGTGCTGTGTGCGAACGAATGCGTGAACCCAGCTGTCCGTGGGCCCCAGCAAGTGGCTGGTCCTCTCTATGCCCATCTATGAATGGAGACAGTAAGCATCCCCTCCTGATTTGGGTTGTGAGGTTAAATGAAACAATACACTCCTAGTACAGTGGCTGGTACACACAGTGCCTCATGGAACCAGAAAAATGGGGGTGTAGTGGGAAGGAGAATTCTTTGAAAGAATTTTATTTTTTATAAAAATATCAGTTAGCAGGGGGAAATTATGAACTTTTCTGCGTTTTCTTTTACCGCTTGTAAGTTTTACTGTTATTTTTCATTCGAAGCACAAAGTGTGGAGGCATAATAATCTTTTCTGGCTCTGATTATCAAGTAAGGATTCAACAGACGTGGGCTACAGCTATGAGTAATCGATGTGCTAAGTTGTTCTTGGGTCCCTAGAACATTCTAGAGCTGAGCGTCTATGATGAGGACTCAGTCACAGAGGATGATCTTTGCTTCAAGTTTCTCTATGACATCTCAGAAGTCCTCCCTGGCACGCTGCTCCGGAAGACCTTCTCCCTGCATCCCCAGGTGCGCCGGGGGTCCCTGCAAGCAGGCTAAGGAGGTTTCACAGCTTCTTCCACCTGTTGGGATGCTGCGGGGTTGAACTCATTCATAGAAGAGGCGAACCCCTCCCAGAGACATTTACATTTTAATAGGAAAGGTGATGGCTTAACTTGACTGTTAACAGAACTGAATCATTCAATGAAGAAATTTTACTGTCTCTGCGAGGAAATTTTGGGTAGTGGAGAACTTCCTAACATCCCTCAAAACACAGCTCAGTGCAACTAACCCTTGGGGCATCTGTGGCTTCATCACCCCTGCTTATTGCCTCTCACCCCTCCTGTGCCCAAGAGCCGCTTTATGAAGGGCTCTGTGTTCTTCCTCCAGCAGATGAAGGCTGGGGTTGGGGGCAGCCAGAGTTGTGGGGTCGGACCCCCGCCAGAGGAAGAGGAAATGGGCCCTGGGCACCCTTCAAGCCTCTTTGGGCTTGTGCTCCTCGTCTCCCTCACAGACCTGTTCTCTGCAGACTCACTTAGCTGTGGTAACCTGGGCAGGTAGCCTGTCTTTCCTAAGCTTCAATTTCCTCATCTGTAAAATGGGAAGAATTGTAATAACTTGCCTCCCTTGGAGATGATGAAATAATCTGACCGTGAAAGAACTGTGTCAGCTCTAAAGACTTACCTAAATGTTGATGACGTGCTCGTCTTTGATTTCAGGGACAGGAGGAACTGGACGTGGAGTTCCTGATGGAGAAAACGTGAGTAGTCTCGCACAGCCCGGGGAGTGTCTAAGGACCCAGGCTTTATTTAGGGAAATGTCACTGACCCAGATATTCCCACTGGTCTGTCCAGCCCAGATTCCCCATCCCTCATCTCCCCACTCCTGCCAGTCTGGGGACGTGGGTGGGGATCCTTTTAGAGACATAAGGTGAGGAAGGTCAATGTTTTCTCTGCCCTACTCTCTCTCCTCAGCTTTCACTCTTCAGAAGCACCTCCCTGTACCCTGAATAGTATTCAGGACCTAGAGAACCCTCAGTGTCACCCAGGGAGTCCCCACATGGGTGGAGCCTTCGCTGCGAGGGGGGCGGGAGAGCTTTTGCCTTTGCAAAGCCAGACCGTGGTTGGTTTGATTTTTCCAGGTCCGAACGCCCAGAAAGCCTCATCACCAACAACGTCCTTGTGGTAACCATTACCTGCCCCAAGCTTGTGAGGGAGAGCTGAGGTGGGAGTGGGCCAGAAGGGACAAAGCAAGGACAGGGCTTTGGGGTAAGATCACCCCTAGCCATTCAGCTAGGTGGTCACCTAGGAAGGTGGTCAGAGGCAGGTGACTTGGAGGGGTCTGGGGCTAAAGGGAACATGGAGAGAGGGGAGGCTGAGGCTACGCTAAGAGAAGGCTCTGGCCCAAGGTTGTATGGCTGAGGCAGTGCTGAGGGAACTGTAAGTGCTTCCTGATGTGTTTGGTCACCTGTGATGAGCTCACAGTTCTTAGCCCTGGAAGAGGAAGCCTTGGAAGAGGAAGCCCTGGTGAGAAAGTCGTGCAGGCCAGGCCTGGCTCAGGTTGTTAATATGGAGGTAACGGAGGGTCGGAGGGAGTTTCCAGGGTGGTGTGCTTCCCAGAGATAGGGTCGGAGAGCAGTCAGCTCTTCCTTGAGAGGGGGCGAGTCCTGGTCAGCTCTCCTAAAACACAGCAAGGTCACGAGGCTGCGGTGGGTAGGAATGGACACGCGGTGGCCAGAGAGGCATTAGAAGCTTTCTACTCAAAGTATAGTCCCCCAACAAGTAAGCTGACCCGGGAGCAGGGCCAGGCCTAGCATGGGGTGAATAAGGCACCTAGAGCCCCGAATTGAAGGAGGCCCCACCTCAGGGTCCTACAAGTGTCCATTTGATGGACTAGTATTACATTTGCAAATACAGGCAATACCTCGTTTTGTAAGCCTTCGCTTTACTGCGCTGCACAGATGTTGCATTTTTTTTTTTTACAAATTGAAGGCAGGAGCCCCCGTCAGCAAAAATATTACAGCTCACTTTACTGTGATACTCACTTTGTGGTGGTGGTCTGGAAGGGAACACGCAATGTCTTCGAGGTATGCCTGTACGCATTAAAATAATCCTACCAATGGCAGCTGCCTCTTATGTGAGGCAATGGAGACCAAGGGTATGTTGATGAACTCGCAGTTCCACGGGAGGGGGCTGACAGCCTGAGCTGAGTAGGCTGCAGCTATCAGCTGGCAAGCATTCCAGAGAATGCAGCAGGCTCGGCTGGCAAGTCGGCTCAGTGGAGGACCACCATGAGGTGCTCTAGTTGCTAAAATGCTAGGGTTGCTCTGATCCGTTCCATTATCCTGTAGACCAGTGGTCTGTATAATACTCTTCGGGAACAGTTGCAGTAGAATAAATACACCCTCTGGGTTGAGGCCATAGAGAAACCTAGGGAAGAAAAACCCAAGCCTGACAGCTGGGGGGCCTGCAGAGATTCCAGAAGTTTGGAAAATCCAGGGGAGCTCAGGGGTGGGTGAGGTGGGGCTCTCCTGGCTGTTCTAGGACACCTGGCTTAGCCGTTGCAGCGCAGCGGAGGTCGGGCAAGGGGTTTCTGCATCCAGTCCCACTCCGGACCCCACTTCTTGCTCTGTGCGTGGTGGGTTTGGGAGAGCGGGGCTCAGAGGGTAAGGTTGAGGGGACCTCAGCTTCTCCAGCAGAGCCCCCTGCCCATGATGTGATCTGCCTCAGGCTCGCGAGCTGTCACGCCTGGATGTCCGCGTGGAGAGCGTGAAGAGCACAGTCCCGGTCTCAGGTGAGACCTGCTCAGAACTAGGTCTGACTTCCTCCTGGAAGGTGGTGGGGAGGGAGACATGGGGGTGGCTGGGAAACTCTTACAGGGCAAGAGGCGAGCCACAGGGCAGAGTTTGCCTCTTCCTTCTTGCTCACAGAGCAGAAGGGCAACAGGTCTCCTCCGGGCAGGAGGGTCCCCCTAACCTGGGGGAGGGTATGTCACAGGAGGTAGGAGTCCCATGGGGTTGGGGACCTGGCAGGCTGGGGGCGAGGGCTTTCTAGAATCCTGTTGGGCATGGTCCAGCGACCCGGGCCTTCCACCTGTCCAGAAAGTACTACCAGTGTTCTGGGTTCTTGCTGGGTTTCTTGCTCCCCTCATGTTAACCTTCCCACTCTTCCCTAGATCAGGACAACTTGGAGCTGGAGCTGATGCTGAAGGGGTCATATGAGGACACGCAGACATCTGCCCTGGGCGCAGCCTCTGCCTTCTGTTTTCACTACATGATGGCTCAGGAGGCAGAGCTGAGCGGGCACCTGAGGGTGGGTCTTTGGGTCTTGACTCTGGAACTCTCCGGCCAACCCAGCCGTGGGCCAGCTCCAGCTGCTACAGGCCCCTCCCAGGCCTTCCCCCTGACAAGGCCGGTCCCCTGTGGCCTTGTCAACCTCCCCCAGCGAGGCACTTGCCCTTGGCAGACAGGAGGATCCCCAGAGCCTGGGGAGGGTGTGGGAGGGAGTAACTGTTTCAAACACCATGTCTGTCTTTGTTTGAAACCTCCAATGGCTTCTCCATTGATGCTCTTAGAATAAAATCTTGTCGGTGCCTATAGACCCTGTACAGCCTGGCCCCTACCCACCTCCATTGCCTCATTTTGATCCACGTTTCCCCTCATTCATGATGCTCCAGCCATAATTTGTCTCTACTTGTTTTTTTCAGCATACCAAGTGCTTTCCATGTCGTCCTCTGGCTGCTTCCGAGGCTGCCAGCTCCTCCCTCTCCTCCTCTCTCATATCTCAGCTAAAACGACACCTCTTCAGAGGGGCTCTCCTTGACACCCCATCTTAAATAGACCCCACACATCCTCCCTCCGGTTACTATGTCTTATCACACTACTTATTTCCTTTACAACACCTATTAACATCAGTTCATTACCTGTTTATTTATTAATTATTTGTAAATTCATACATGACTTAGAACAATAACCAAATATTAGCTAATATTACACTAAATAAACATTAGCTATTATTTTTGTAATTATAGTTATCATAATTTTAATATTATAAATATTGTAATTATTTTTGCATTGTCAGGGGAGGATTGGCATGTCTCTCTGGATCACTGTTTAGATGCTCAGTAAGGACTTGTTGAGTGAATGAATGACTGAATGAATGTGTATTTCCCCCCAGAGCTCCAAAAGCAATGGCTGGGACGCAGACAACTCAGCAGGGCACCTCACTTTGCCTCTGAGGTCCTTGACTATGGGGAAGGAGATGACCGTTGATGTTCCTGCTACAGATGTAAGTGGCCTCCACTGGATGGGAAGTGCAAATGAGGATAAAGGTGCAGGAGCCCAAGGTCCCCAGTGGATATTCACATTCCCTTCATGGTCTAGGACGTTCTGACCAAGGTCTCTTGCTTTGATTTTTAGGCCCCAGGAGTGAGGCTACAGCTCAAGGCTGAGGGCTGGTAAGAGACATTCACATCTGTTGGGGACAGTGAGGGGTGGTGATGTGACAGGAAGCACTGTGGAAAGAGTGGTCCTTAGGGTTGGGAGCAGGGAGGTTATTTGGCAGCTATTGTGGGCTTGGCCAACCAGTGGCTGAGCTCTGCAGGTGCCCCCTGACGCTTGGATCCTCTGCTGCCCTAGCCCTAAGGAACTGGCCATGCGCCTGGGCTTCGATCTGTGTGCGGAGGAGCGCGCCTTCCTGAGCAGGAGGAAGCAGGTGGTGGCCAAGGCCCTGAAGAAGGTCTTGCAGTTGGACAGAGACCTACAGGAAGATGAGGTCTGAGGAATACAGGAGGGTGGGGGTGCAGATATCTTGGACTGACCTTACAGGACTCCTTGATTCCTGTGCCCTTTCCTGGTCCTCCAGTCGGCAGAGACTGGGCAGTGAGCACGTGGGAGGAGATATGGGGCATGTGTTAGCCTCGGGATTCTTCTCACTCCCTTTGGAGCTCTGTCCATGTCTGGGAGCTGTCGCTTCCTGGGCAGGGCCTGGATGCTAGCTCTAACTCTGACTCCATGCGGCCCTGACCACAGTCCTGATCAGATCTCTTCTCTGAAGGCAGGAGGCAGCTCTATCCTTGCTAAGCCAGCCTGTGTCTTTGTGTGGTCCAGGTCCCTATCGTGGGCATCATGGCCACAGGAGGAGGTGCCCGGGCCATGACCTCTCTCTATGGCCACCTGTTGGCTCTGAAAAAACTGGGACTCCTGGACTGCGTGACTTACTTCAGTGGCATCTCTGGAGCTACATGGTGAGGGCCCTGGGGACTGCAGGAGCAGAGGATGACCAGGCCCCAGAAGGGAGTGGAGTGGGGGTCACAGGGGTCCTCTATATAGGGAAACCATGCAGGTGTAAGGAGTATGGTCTGATGGGTGCCAAGTAATTTTCTCAAAAGGGAGGAAACAGGCTTCACAGAGGTCTTGCCATGAGTGAGGCATTACAGGCTGTTCACCCCAAGCAGCTGATTCAGAAGGAGTTGGGTTTGAGACTCTACACCACCACTTACTGGCTGGGTGACCCTGACCAACTTATTTCCTCTGATTCTCAGTTGACTCACCTCCAAAATGGGGGTCGTAATAGTACATCCTCCACAGGACTGGAGTGAGACAGCCCAAGTAAACCACTTAGTAGGCCTGACATTTTCCAGGAGCTCCAAATTGATAGCTCTTTTTCCTATAATTGTTATTAACTCATTCAATACTCACAACACTCTCTAGGGTGGTTTTTCTTATTGTCCCTGTCGTTTGGATGAGGAAATTGAGGTCAAGAGGTGCTATTACACCTCAAGACAAAATTGCCTTCCCACACCCCACCCTGCCTATGACGAGGTGGAACATCTCACTGTTAAAGATGCATTCCTTTGACTCTTACTGAAATGTGACTTTAAAGCAGTAAAGGAGAAGTAATCTCCTCAGAGGAGTTTAGGTGACAGCTGTTGACAAGCAGGCTCAAGGGGCTTCAGGACAGACCTGTGAGGATGGGGGTAGGGCCTAGAGCTGTGCTGTACAACACAGAAACTACTAACCACATGCTGTTATTCACCACTTAAAATGTGCCTAGCCCAAATTGGGATGTGGACACAATGAAGTTCTGAAGACTCGGTTTGGGAAAATATAAATTTGTCTTAATTTTTTATATTAATTACGTGTTGAAATAACGTTGGGGTACATCAAATTAAATATATTATTAAAATTAATTTTTACTGATCTCTTTTTACTTTTTAAAAGTGTGGCTACTAAGAAATTTTAAATTCCATTTGTGACTCACAGATATTTATATTGGACAGCGCTGATCTAGGAGAGAAAACCCTGAGACATTTTCCAGATAGGCGTGGCTTTGGCTGCAGGGGCAACACATTGGGAGAAGTCGAAGCGGGGAAGGCGGAGTTGCAGTGATGCATGCTGGGCCTCAGGATCCTATTGATCTGTCCCTTTGCTCTCCAGGACAATGGCCCAACTATATGGGGACCCAGAGTGGTCGCAGGCAGACCTGGACGGACCCATCCAACATGCCAGGGAGCACCTGGCTAGGAGCAAGTTGGAAGCTTTCTCTCCACAGCGCCTGTCAAGCTACCGCCAGGAGCTGGCGCTACGAGCAGAGCAGGGGCAGCCCACAACCTTTGTGGACCTGTGGGCTCTCGTGCTGGAGTCCATGCTGCACGGCCAGGTAGGACACCTGTGCATGCGGGTTGGAGCGTGAATGCAAGAAGGGGGCTGAGGCGCGCATGCAACTAGCTGGCACGCATGCTCATTTTCTGCAGGGCAAGAGTCCTGGACGCCAGAGGCAGATTAAGGTCAGTTGAGGCCCCAGGCGCAGAAGAAAATATTGGGCCCCTTAAAAAAAAGAGAGAGACAGAGAAAATAAAATACGTGCCTTCAGGAGTCAGGGCCCAGGGCATGTGCCCAGTGCACCCGCTGTTAAATCTGCCTCTGCCTGGACCCTTGGTTAAATAAGGTGGGAGACACTGTGTTTCAGTGTCTGCACAAATTTGGGATGCTGCCTTTTTTGAGTCAGGCTATTCTTCATTTAAATTTCCATGAAACTGAAATTTCTCGATCTCCCAACAGCTAGGGACCAGGCAATGCCAAAGTCAGTTCAGCAGACAAAGCTTTTTGGCATGTGTTTAAGAGTCAGTGAGATGGCTCCAACAGTTTTGACTTTATTTATACCGCAACATGAAATATATCTTTCTCTTCATCTTCATGGTAATGTTAAAAGCGCAGACTCCGGTTCCAGATTCCCCGGCTTCTACTCCCTATGCCTCTTACTAGCTATGTGTCCATAGGCAAGTTACTTAACCTCTCTGTGCCTCCATTTTCTCATCTGTACAATAGGAATGAGAACAGTACTTACCTAACAGCGTTGTTGTGAGTGCCCAATGGTACCTTGCACAGAGAAAGTGTTCCGTGTTCGCTGGCATATTTCTTTACTATTATCCTAACACCATTAAGACAAAACCAAGCATATAAAATTTTAATACATTATTTCTTTGAGGAAAGCTTAGTAAGTTATCTACTGAATCTTACACTAACTGATACAATTATTAAAATCAGTTATATTTTTACACTATTGTTTTACCATGTATAATTATCTGAACACAGCTTCTTTTAAAGCATTTGAAACAACTGAATCATAAAAAGTATGTTTAACATGCATAATAAAAAGTAAACTATCAAATATATTAGTAGAGGAAAAATTCTTATCTTTCTTATCTTTGGGTATCAGGAGTTTGACCAAGAATGAGTACCACGTAAACCAACCAAAAATGAATTTGCTTTGAATTTTTTTAAATTATGGGAAGGATTTTTATTAATATGGTATGTGTCATGATATGTTAATTGCTTTAAAGATTTTATTTATTTATTTTTAGAGAGAGGGGAAGGGAGGGAGAAAGAGAGGGAGAGAAACATCGGTGTGTAAGAGATACATGGATTGGTTGCCTCTTGCACACCCCCATCTGGGGACCTGGCCTGCAACCCAGGCATGTGCCCTGACTAGGAATTGAACCAGCAACTTTTCAGTTCACAGGCCGGCACACAATCCACTGAGCCACACCATCCAGGGCTGAATGTTGTTTTTTTTTTTTAATTTTATTCTTGCTGGCAAACACAATGCTACTTGGAAGTTATTCTTATTTTTTATTGACTAGTTTAAAAATACTTATTTTAAAAATCTTAATATTATTAAGTATTTATTATAACAATCTTCAGACCTAAGAAAATACATAAAGCATAAAGAATAATGTAATGAATATTCGTGATCTTAACAATCAGCCTAAGAAACAAAATGTCACAGAAAGAGTTAAAGCCCCCAATGGATCCCACCCCAGTTCCATTTTCCTCCCACCCCTACAGGTAACCACTATTCTGAATTTGGGTTTATGATCATATGCATGTCTGCAATCTGTATATTTTATTATATTATATAGTATAGAATTATATAACATGTATTTCATGTACCTTTATTATATATACCTTTACCATGTGTACTTTCATTGAAAATATATATCCTTAAGAAAAATACATTATTTACACGAATGGTTTCGTACAAGTCTCCCAATGCACTTGTGTTAGAGATTCTCTACACCTTGAAGTTGTACACTCAGTAGCACAATTGTTAGGCCACCGGGTACATGTACCTTTCACTTTCCTAACTATTGCCAAGTTGTTCTCCCAAAGAGTTGTGTTAATTCACACTCCCACTGCCAGTGTATTATAGGGTTTTTTTGTCTACATGCTCTTCAGATTTTTAAATTTTTGTTTATTTTATGGGTGGGAAATGAAATTTTATTGTAGTTTTTCATTTCCCTGGTTTTTAGTGAGATTGATCATATTTTCCAGTATATTTGTCATAGAGACTTCCTCTTCTTTGGATTACCTACTCAAATTCTTCTACATTTTTCTATTTAATTCATCTTTTTATATCATTTTATAGGAATTCTTTATATATTCTGGATATTAATCAATTATCAGTTCTAATAGATTTTGATGCATAAGTTTAATATAATTCAATGTATCATTCTTTTCCTTCATGGTTTGTGCTTTTAGGGTCTTCTTAAGAAATCTTTTCCTCTCCTAAAGTTATAAAATGCCTTCCTATATATTCTTATAAAAGTTTTAAAGATTTGTCTTTCGCAATTAGACCTTTAATTTGCCTAGAGTTTATCTTTGAATATTATGTGAATAGGAATCCAGTTGTTTTGTTTTGTTCTGTTTGCACATAGATAGTAAACTTTCCTGATATCACTTATTGGGGTTCTTTATTCTCCACTGATCTACCTTACTACTTCTATCATGTGTCGGCTTTCATGGATTCACAGGCCTCTTCCTGAGCTTTTTATTCCATTCTGACGGGACTGATTCTCTGTCTCTGTGCCAGTGCCACACTGGCTTAGTTACTCTACCTTTATAATAAATCTTGGCGTCTGACAGGGCTGATCTGCCCCCACCCGCCCGTTGGTTCCTCTCAGAGTGATCTTGACTATTTTTGGCCCCTGGCTGTTCTGTACACATAATAGAATCAGCTAGTCAAATTTCATGATAAATGTTATTGGGATTTTCATTGAAATGGCACTGAATTTATAAAACCAACGTAATTAGTTGAAATCTTTTTATTTTATTACTATATCCTATGTATTATTTGCATCTCCTGTTTAAGTTCATGTTCAGTTTTGAGGGTGTTTGTTTTATTAACTGGTTTTTCTGCTTGATGGCACCAATTAGTTACCACAGAGTGGGAGAAGCTTGTTAACAGTTCACTTTACGAGGTGCTAGAAAATGCAGTTTGATCCTAGGCCATAAAGAAGACTTTAATTTAATTACCATTTGATCCTCCAGTAATGACTCAATGCACAGTTTTATGTACAAGATTTATTTATTATGGTCATTTTTTAAAAAAGACAAACAATTATTTTCTGTTCACAAGAATAAAAACTCTTCTGGTGTCACTGAATGATAAAGTATTCTTTAAAATGAGCACCCATTTGGCTTTAAAAAAGTTGTCCCAGTAGGAAAGCTTTTCAAGTATTATTCCTTTTTCCTTAGTTTTGATGCTTTATCTCTTAAAGCTAGGTCCCTCACTTATGATGGGACCCTTGAGTCATCAGAGTGCTGTTCTGCTGGGTTAGGGACCCTCCTGTGGGAACTAGGGGGCCAGAGATCCAGAAGCCCGGTGAGCCGTTAAAGGAAAGGAAACCCCATTTCAGTCGATGGAGGGGTGTGCTGACCCTTTTCCGAACCTTTCCCCAGGGCAGAAATTGTGCATCGGTAGTAGAAGGACACGTTTCCCTTCATCATACATGTCATAACCAGGCAAACAGGATTCCTAACTAAAAAGACTTTGAGAATGGGAATTGCAGGTATTAATCAAGCCCCGCCCCACCCTCGCTTTCTCAACACATATGCACATTCACACCTACAGGACTGACTTACAGATATGACAAATCGTCAGTTCCTGCAGCCGAAGACCTATGGGGGGATTTTTCCTGTGGATTCCCTTTAACTCAAGTCAGACTGGATATCACTGAAGGAGTGGGGCGAGAAGATGACTGTGGTTGACACATGATTGCTCTCATAGAGTGGCAGGGGACTGACAGGGAAGACGAAGTTCCCCGGTGTGCTGAGGCTTTACCACGGAGGTGAGGGCGGGGGTGGGGGGTAGGGGGGGACACGACACTCCTCCCTGGATCAGCTGGGCTAGAGCCCTGGGCCACACACCTGGCTGATCCTCAGAATCCCCTGGGGAGATTTCAAAAAGGCAAATTCCTGGGTGGTTTCTGCTGATTCTCAGAATAGGCCCAGTAATCTGTATATTTGACATACTTTCCAAATAAATCTGAGGATAAGGACTGATATGGTGGGTTGGGAAGCCCCCAGGTCTAGCTGCTGAGGGAGGCACCTTCCAGCACAGAGAGCCTAAGAGGGGGATGGCAGGCTCATGGTACATGTACTGCTCTGTTAGAAACAGCCCAGGGTTTGTGGCAGCAGGGTCCCTCCCAAGGAGGCGCTCCAGGCAGCCACCACCTTGCTGATGCTTGCGATGAACGCTGTTTGCATCTCTGGTCTAGGATAGAGCAAGACCTTTCTGTGCCCCTAGAGCTCCCCAAAAGGCAAGCCACTTTCTTTGCCACCAAAGACAGAGCCTGGCGTATTACTGAAGAGAAAATTAGAAACAGAAGACAAGGGAGTGCTGCGGGGGAGGCAAGGATGTCAGGAAAGCGTTTGCGGGGAGCTAAAGCCTGCCCTGCATTAAGGTGAATCCGGAAGGGGCAGCCCAGCCCCTGGCAGAGCTTACAGTGCATGCTAAAGGCGGTTCCTTTTTCATTTTTCATTCATTATTTATTTACTTAGTATTGAGGTAAAATTGCTGCACTGTATTTTAACTGACTTTTAAATGGGCACAGCCGTTAATACCGATAGCTTACATAGTCAGTACACAATTCCTACCTATAGTAAGAAGCATGCTTATGGGAGAAATTTCCCAGCTTAAAAGAACAACTGTTATTTTCCTCACTCTTACAATTGCCTAGAAAACATATTAGGGTCTGAATTCCCTTGCAGATGAGCTCTTCACTATCTCTTTGGGCAAAAGTCAACAACATCAAATAAGACGTTTTTTTCTTGACTACTCCCAGAGAGCATTTCTTATGTGCTCCCCAGCTAACCCAGTCTGCACCAGGAGTCTCCTCTCGTTGCTCCTCTAACCACTACTACATTTTAATCCTAAATTAATTAAGACTGACTGTAAAATCTGCATGGCCTTCTACATTTGAAATGATGTCGCAGGAGTTTCGCCCTGCACCTGGAGCTGCGGCAGGCCAGGCCCCTACCTGCGCCTCGGGCCCCGCATCCAACCAGGCCGAGTTTTATTGATTCTGCCTCCAACTGCCCTCCAACCCCCTGTCACTGCCGCAACTCAGGCCATCTCCGATCTCTCCCCTCAACCTCCTTCCTCATCTTCATGTCAGTTCAACTTCCAACCTAAAAGGGGATCCCTGTGTCCTTTCTAGAAAGCAATACACATACATAGGTGCATGTGCACCTTTGGTCTGTGTGTCAGGGTGTGCACCCACTCCACTCTTCAGCCCCTAAAGGTGGGGCCCCTGGAACCGCAGAATGCAGGAGTGGGGTGTCACGGTTGACACTACAGTCCTTGGGCATGGCACTCTCTGCATAGCCCCACATGGTGGTCATGCATATGGGGCTGGTCAGAATGTCGAGGCAGGAGTGGTCACTGAAAGTGTCCACCCACCCCTACCACCCAAATCCGAACTGGGGAGCTGCCTCCTCACCCCCAGCCTGTGTCCCCGTCCCACCCCTGTCCTGATGGAGCACCTGCCTCGAGGGTGTGCCTAGCCTCATGTAGGCCCTCACGTCCCTCTTTCCCAGGTGGTGGACCAGAAGCTGTCAGGACAGAGAGCAGCACTGGAGCGGGGCCAGAATCCTCTGCCTCTCTACTTGAGTCTCAGTGTCAAAGACAACAGTCTGGAGACGCTTGACTTCAAGGGTACAGTCCTCAGTCCTGTCCACTCCGCCCTCCAACAGACGCATGTCAGTATACACATGGATGTGCACACACGGACACACATATGTACACCTGCTCTGCACCCCGTGGATCCCCAGAAAATTCAAAGAGGAAACTCCTGCTAGATGGAAGGGTGGCAGTTCTGGGGGGCTGATGAGTCAGACAATGGGGCTTGCTGTCCTGGCGGTGGTCGGGGGGTGCTGGTGCTGGTGCTGGTGGTGGTGGTGGTGATAGGGCATATTCAGGGGGCTGGGTAGGGGAGTGGTCAGCCCAGAAGTCAGCCAGGCAGGGACGAGGCTGAGGCCTGCCGGGGGGCAGAACCTTTGGCTCCTATCAGAGCTGGGGTTTCCCTTGCCCATTCTTCTCTCATTCCCACCTCTCCCTCCTGCCCCTTAGAATGGGTCGAGTTCTCCCCCTATGAGGTCGGATTCCTGAAGTATGGAGCCTTTGTCCCTTCTGAGCTCTTCGGCTCCGAGTTCTTCATGGGGCGGCTGATGAAGAGGTTCCCCGAGTCGCGGATCTGCTTCCTGGAAGGTGAGGGGTGGTCACTCTGTAGGCCCTCTCTCTGACCAGATGTGACTCCCGTACTCCGGTCTGGCAGAGCCCCTGGGTGAGGGCCGGCACTGGGCTCTGAGGATCAGGCGTTACAGAGGCAGCCTGCTCCGCCTCTCATTTTCCACCTGCACCCGAGGGTGGGAATCACTGGCTTCTGAGTGAGGGGAACAGGGTGCTGAGGCTGGAGACTGATTTTTCATGGGGCTTTGACCTTCAGGTATCTGGAGCAACGTTTTCTCCCTAAACTTGCTGGATGCCTGGTATGACCTCACCAGCTCTAGTGAAGCCTGGAAACAGCAAATCAAGGACAAGATGGGGAGCCTGGGTCGGAGAGGTAGGCAGCAAGGGGGGACTGCGATTAGGCCGCTCCCCCTTCAGACGCTGGGGGCAGTAGGGGGAGCTGTCAGAGGCAGACAGGGCCAAGCGTGTCCAGGCCCCTCACCGGACCGATGTGTGTTTCCCTGGGCGCAGAGGACACCCCCGCCTCCGTGAAGGCCTCCTCATGGCTGGAGGACTCGTGGCTGCAGCCTGGGACAGCACTGGCCCAGGCATTTAAGGGCTTCCTGACGGGCAGGCTGCTCTACCAGCACAGCTCCAACTTCCTCCAGGGCCTCCAGCTACACCAGGACTATTATGACCAGAAAGATTTCTCTACCTGGGCAGGTAAGGGCCACTGCCATATGTCCTTGGCTAACAAAGCTAGACTTCTGGTTGGAGAGGGGCCACAGATGGGACTGCCAAAGGCCTTGGGGGTCATAGCATCCAATGCTGGGGTGTGGCCTGGAGAAGGTCATAGGAAGGGCAGGTGTCATGTGTATGCAGGAGTGACACCAGAGGTAAGAAGGGGATGTGGAGGCAAATGCAGTATGAACCCGGGGGCGGGGGGCATTGCGAGTGGATGAGCTGTGGTGGAGCAGCTAACTCTGACTATCACTGCCTCCGCATCAGACAGCCAGCTGGACTCCACCCCTGGCCAGCTGACCCCGCAGGAGCCCCAGCTCTGCCTGGTGGACGCCGGCTACTTCCTGAACACCAGCTCTCCTTCCATGTTCCGGCCAGGCCGCAGGCTGGACCTCATACTCTCCTTCGACTACAGCCTATCCTCGCCTTTTGAGGTGCTTCTGGTTACTTAGCCAGGCTGAGCTCCAGGGCCGAGCAACAGGGCCGCTGGCCCAGACCACCTGTGTCCCCAAGGGAGGGAGAAGTGACAGGCTCTGACCCACACACTCCCGCCAGGGTCCTTGGCTGGGAAGGGCCGTGGAAGTGCTGGGGGCCCCCAGGACAGGTGGGCAGGGAGGAAGCTGGCCATGGCGGCCCCAAGAGGAACGGCTGATCAGAACTGGGAGGGGACTCTGGCCTGCCCAAACCCAGCCCACAGAGCCTCCCTGGGGACTCTGGGGAAGTGCGGGGTAGGGCCGTGATACAGAAACGGTGCCCCTGCTGAGGTCCTCTAGGCTCTGGGACTTGAATAGCCCAGCAACGGCAATCCCAAATGAGGGTGGGGGTGGGATACCCCACCTAAAGACTTTAACCAAGCAGCATTGCAGACCACTGGCATCCTTTACCTCCATGTGAGCGGAGCCAGGCCATGAGCAGGAACCAGGCTGTCTTGACACTGAGTAGTCATTTTGGGCTGGAGCCCTCCCAGCATTTTCTAGAGCACTGACCTGGGACGACCAGGAAATAGCTGGCTCTCTCTGGGGCCCTCTCCCCAACCAGAATCTGCAGCAGACTGAGGTGTACTGCCGAGGCCGGGGGCTGCCGTTCCCCCGCGTGGAGCCCAGCCCACAGGACCAATGCCAGCCCAAGGAGTGCCACCTCTTCTCTGACCCCACCTGCCCCGATGCCCCTGTCCTGTTGCACTTCCCGTTGGTCAATGCCTCCTTCAAGGACCACTCAGCCCCAGGTAAAGCAACCCCTCCCACCATAACACCCTCGCAGCCCAGCCCCCCTTAGCACTGCCTCAGGCCCTCCCCAGTGCCCCTGTGGCCAGCAGAGGGTGAGGAGAGTCTTAAGGTTAGTCTGTCTGCCCCCCAGGTTTGGACACAATAGTGTCCTGGTGTCTGTTGCGGGTGCCCGATGCCCACATCCCTGCAAGAACCCTCTGTTTGCAAAGTCATTGTGCTGCTGTCCTCTTTGTTATGACCCCAGGCTCCTCCCCCACCCCTCCAAATCCTCCTAGCTACACCTGGGGCCCTCAGCTCTCCTGCTTTGTGGAATGTAGTTTAAAGGACCCCTGCATCCAGATGCCACCTGCACTGTCCCCATCTGTAACCATCTCCGCTGCTGCTCAGGCACCAAGTTGGAGGACTGCATGAAAGCTCTCCAGGCTAGACAGTCAGGAAAGAGAGGCCCCTGTCCCCACTCTCTCAGAGTCCCCTAAACCTACCTGGGGCTTCATTTGGCCTCTGTCATCCTACCATAACCCAGGCCGGGGTCTTTTCTCAATGAGCTTTTCTCTTTCTGGGACCCCTGAAATCTAAACCCTTCTCACATTTATTTCAATCCTTGCCTTCCATCAACTTTTCTCTAATTTTGGTGGGAAAACCAAATTTCTGCCTTTCTGCATTATTCCTGGTTTTCTCCTTCCCACATAATCCCAAACCTTCCAGCATTACTTTTAACATGCTCAGTACACTTCTTGGAATTCTACTCTTCTCTCAGTAAAGACTGGTTTTTGCAAAGCAGAAGTCCCTTGGTTTTCAGCCTCCTGTTTCCATCATTAATAAGAACCCATTGACTAATTTACTGACTTTGTTGTGCTGGTCGTTTCCAGCTTACCCGTGAAGGTGCTGTAGATATACGAGGTTACCTGAACAGTGGAAGAAGTGTAATGCTATGAGGAAATGTGGGGAGCAGCCAACTCTTTATATCATGAAATAGTGTCCCACTATCCACGTATATATTTCTGGGCAAAGGACAGAGGGCTGGGAGAGGAGCAAGGAGCCCCTTCGGTGGGGAGTAGCCCACCCCTGTGCAACAGCTGCGAGGCTTAGTTCTATCCAGCAGTGGAGGCCCCCGGGTGCTGCTCCTAACTTCCTCCCACCCCTGAGCAGGTATCCAGCGCAGCCCTGCAGAGCTACTCGCTGGCCAGGTGGACCTCACCGGGGCCACCTCACCCTACGCCCTGTTCAACATGACCTACAAGGAGGAAGACTTTGACCGCCTGGTGCAACTCAGTGATTACAATGTTCAGAACAGCCAGGACACCATCCTACAGGCCTTGAGGACAGTTCTGAAGTGCCAGGCCCTGGGGGACAGGCTTCCAGGGGCACAGTTTTAAGGCTGCTCAGGGGCTGCAGCAACCTGAGGGCCAGGGTGTTTGCCAGGGCAGCTGCACCATTTTACGCTCCTGTCAGCGCTGCACGGGGGTTCCAGTGTCTCCGCGTCTTTGCCGTACTTGTTATTGGCTGTCTTTTTTATTGCAATTATCCTAGCGGGAATGAAGTAATATCTCCTATACATTTCTCTAATGACTAATGATGTTAAGAATCATTTCACGTACTTATTGACCTTTCATGTATCTTCCTTAGAGAAATATTTATTCAAGTATTTTTCCCATTTTAATTGAGGTATTTGTCTCTTTATCATTAAGTTGTAAGAGTTCTTTATGTATTCTACATAGAAATCCAAGATCCAATGTATGATTTGCAGCGTTTTTCTCAGCCTGTGGGTTATCTTTTTTACTTTGTTGATGATATCCTTTGAAGCACAGAAGTTTTTTATTTTGATGATACCCAGTTTATCCACATTTTCTTTTGTTGCTTGTGTTTTTGCTGTCTTATTTAACAAACCATTGCCTACTCCAAGGTCGTGAAGGTTTACATCTATAGCTTTAGTCTTACATTTAGGTCTTTGATCCATTTTGAGTTAACTTTTGTAAATGGTGTGAAGCATAGGTTTGACTTCATTCTTTCACATGTGGGTATCCAGTTATTTCAGCACCATTTGTTGAAAAGGTTGTTCTTGCCCCCGTTAAGTTGTCTTGAAACCCTTGTGGAAAATCCATTAGCTGTAAATACGAGAGTGATTTCTGGACACTGATTCAATTTCATTGATTTACTTGTCTATCATTATGCTGATACCATACTGTCTTGATTACTGTAGCTTTGTAGTAAGTTTTGAAATCAGGAAGTGTAAGTCCTCCAAATTTGTTCTTCATTTTCCATGTTGTATTGGCTATTGAATTTCCATATGCATATTAAGACTGTCTCCTCAAAATGTGCAAAGAAAACAGCTGGGATTTTGATAGTGATTGAATCTGTAGATGAATTTTGGGGGTATTGCCATTTTAACAAATGAAAATCTTATGATTCATGAATATGTGATGCCTTCCTATTTATTTAGGTCTTCTTTTTTTTTTTAAGATTTTATTTATTTATTTTTAGAGAGAGGGGAAGGGAAGGAGAAAGAGAAGGAAATAAACATCCATGTATGGTTGCCTCGTGCACCCCCTACTGGGGACCTGGCCCGGCACCCAGGCATGTGCCCTGTCTGGGAATTGAACCAGCAGCCCTTTGGTTTGCAGGCAGGCACTCAATCCACTGAGCCACACCAGCCAGGGCTTATTTAGGTCCTCTTTAATTTCCTTCAACAATGAACAAATCTTGAACGTCTTTGATTAAATTCCTAAGTATTTTATTTTCTTTGATGCTATTGTAAATTTAATTAATTTGCTTAATTTTATTTTTGGATTGTTCATTGCTATTATAAAGAAATATAATTTTTTATATTGATCTTATAGCCTATAATCTTGCTGAACTTGTTTATTAGCTCTAAGAGCTATTTTTTGACTCCTTAGAATTTTCTACATATAAGAAGATCATGTCACCTGCAAATACAGATGGTTTTACTTCTTCCTTTTTAATCTAAATGTCTTTTATTTCTTTTTCTTATCTCAGCTAGATTCTTCAGTATAGTGTTAATTAGAAGTGATAGACATCCTTGTTTGGTCCCAATATTGGAAGAAAAGCATTCAACCTGGAACCATTAAGTATAACATTAACTGTGTGTTTTTCTTAGACATTCTGGCAGGTTGGGGAAGCTCCCATGTATTCCTAGTCTGTTGACTATTTTATCATGAAAGGTGTTGAATTTTGTCAAATGCTTTCTTGTGTCTATTGACATAACTATGCAGTTTTTTCCCTTTATTCTATTAATGTGACATTGAAATAATTGATTTCGTCCTCCTGGTGAGGATGTGTTAACTGACCTGAAAGCTCCCTGAACTGCATACTAATGGGATGTTTATGGAGGCTTTATCACATACGCATGAGCAAGTATGAACTCTTTTTCCATCCCTTCTCCCCTCTTCAGAGAGTAGGGAGTGGGGCTGAAAGTTCCAAGCTTCTCATTATGGCTTGGTTTCTTCCAGTGACCAGCCCCCAACCAAAAGCCCACTGAGGTTATCTCATTAGAAAAAAGGCAGTCCTATTACCCAAGAAATTCCACAGAACTTGGTGTCGGATTCTCCCATCACTCAGGAAATTACAAAGGTCTTAGGGGCTCAGTGTCAGGAAGTGGGGTCAAAGAGTAAATACCAGAACAAATGATCTAGCACCCCTTTTTGCAGGAGTTTTAGGAGCTCTGTATCAACAACCAGGAACAGAGACAAACATTGCTTATTATTTTATACAACTACTGTGTTTTATTTTATGCTGGGCATTTTACATTATTTCCCTTAATTCTCTCAGCTGCACCAATATGTTTGGTAGAATTATTATCCGCACTCTATATATCACCAACAAAACCCAGGGTTGAGAAAAAACAGTCACCGCTGACTTGGTCTGCCAGGTGCTGGCCTGACCCTGGCTGCTGGGCCAAGGTGTTCTCCCGCAAAACACACCCACAGAAACCCAGCATCGGACGACGGCGTCACTGTGCCACTGTGACAGAGCAAGACAGAAATAAGCCTCTCCGTAACAGTGCCTGAGCACAGACAAAAACAAGACCACCGGGAAACCGCCCAAATGACCGGGCTTTGCCCTCTCCTGTTTAGCACGAGAGAGTGCTGCTTCTTTACCAAGTATAGATAAAAATTATTAAGACACCCAGTCCTAGAACCTCCCTCACTTTCTGACAGCACCGAATCCAGACCAACGCTTGGCTTCCTTGAACATCCCATAAATCACCTCACCCAAACCCAGACCGGACAATACATCCTTCCACCCCTCCTTATCCCTCCTGGGCCTTACCCTGTATGTTGCTTCCTTTGGCTGCTTTTAATTTGTCTCCTTTATATAGATATAAATATATATATGCTGTAATATTAGGTACAGAGCTTTCCTGAGTTCTGCAAGTTGTTCTAATTATCGAACCTGAGGGTGGTTCTGGGGACCCCCCAAATTTGTAGCCAGATGGTCTGAAATGACAGTGGTCCTAGGGGCCCCTCCACTTGCAGCTGGCACCTGGAGTGAGGGCAGTCTAGTGGGGCCGTTCCCTCAGGCTGCACCGTTTGGTAAGTTCCCTGGAAAGTAGGGCCAGAGGTCCTGGGCAGATCTGGCAGTCTAGGGGACTGTGCCCTCAACCTCAAAGATTAATGGACTCAGGGCACCTATGCTCTGAAGATTGAGGGGGGCACAAGCAGGAAAAAATGACTCGTTCAATTTGGGAAACTTTCAATAAAGTCAGAGAAAACATCAAGAGTACTGTACAGCCCTGGGGTGGGCGGGACTGGGGCCTAAGGCCACACCTGGCGCATGAGCGCGTGTGTGTTTGTCTGTCTCTCCTGCATCGCTGACTAGCTCCTGTTACTGCAGGGCCCCTGGCCCCCCAAGGGCTCAGAGGCCTTGGCAGCCCCACCCTGATCTGGGTGAGGACTGTGACTCTGGCAGCGTCAGGCCCCGCCCATGGCCCCGTGCAGAAAGCACACGGCTCTTCCTGCAGCCGGAGGGCCCCTCCTCAGCCGGGCCTTGAGCTGGTGGTAGAGACAGGAAGGCCCCACAGGCTGTTGTGTCACCACCACAGTCCTGCAACGGGGCTGGCGCTCTGCTCTCTGCCCTACACAGGTGGCGGCAGTGACAATGGCGAGCAAAGGCTGAACTGAGAGATATTTCTTTTACCTGATCAGGTTGGATTTATCTCAACAATGTAAGACCGTTTTTTATCATGAAATCTGTGCATCTTACTGAACAATACGGAGACCAAATGAAAATCGTAATATAATAGTAATTGCTTAAGATTCATGAAAAGCTCTTAAAAGCTCAGGATTTAAAGCTCCTAAAACACTAGAAACAGAAGGACATTTACTTAACCCGATGTAGGTTATCTGTGATGGTTAATTTTATATCTCAGCTTGGCTGGACCACAATGCCCGGGGATTTGGTCAAACAGTAGTCTAGGTGTTTCTGTGAAGGTGTTTTTTTAAGTGAGATTAACATTTAAATGGTGGACTTTGATCACTGGTTTGAGTATAAATTACGTTCTGGGTTGTAACATTTAGCAATAATGCCTGGTTTGAAAAACTGGCAATTAACTTCTTCTAGGGATCATGGTTGCAGTTCAGGCAGCTGCCAACAGAGGGATGTGTTGCACCATGACAGTTGGCAGGACGATCGGTGTGGTGTGGTGGGCCCCTAGGTTTGCAGAACATACTGATCACTCTGTAAGCCTTTCCACAAAATATACTTTAAAACTCATGTAGCAACCTTAAATATTAATTAGGACATATTTTAGAGCAAAATTCAAAGATCAATGCCTAGGTGAAGCCTGTAACTGAACTAGTATCACAATCCAATAGCACCCGTAATGTCCCTCTTTCTTTTTTTAAAAAATCTATTTTATTGATTATGCTATTACAGTCGTCCAACGTTTTCTCCCCTTTATTCCCCTCTGCCCTGCACATCCCCTCCCACCAGCATTCTCCCCCCCCACCTTAGTTCACGTCCATGGGTCGTACACACAAGTTCTTTGGCTTCTCCCTTTCCTATTCTATTCTTAACCTCCCCCTGTCTATTTTGTACCTACATTTATGCTTCTTATTCCCTGTACCTTTTCCCCCATTCTCCCCTCTCCCCCTCCCCACTGATAACCCTCCATGTGATCTCCATTTCTGTGATTCTGTTCCTGTTCTAGCAGTTTGCTTAGTTTGCTTTATTTATTATTATTATTTTTTTGGTTCAGTTGTTGATAGTTGTGAGTTTGTTGTCATTTTACTGTTCATAGTTTTGATCCTCTTCTTTTTCTTAGATTAGTCCCTTTAACATTTCATATAATAAGGGCTTGGTGATGATGAACCCCTTTAACTTTACTTTATCTGGGAAGCACTTTATCTGCCCTTCCATTCTAAATGATAGCTTTGCCAGATAAAGTATTCTTGGATGTAGGCCCTTGCCTTTCATGACTTTGAACACTTCTTTCCAACTCCTTCTTGCCTGTAAGATTTCTTTGGAGAAATCAGCTGATAGTCTGATGGGAACTCCTTTGTAGATAACTCTCTCTTTTTCTCTTACTGCTTTTAAGATTCTCTCCTTATCTTTAATCCTGGGTAATGTAATGATGATGTGCCTTGGTGTGTGCTTCCTTAGGTCCAATTTCTTTAGGAAATTTTGAGCTTCCTGGACTTCCTGGGAGCCTGTTTCCTTTGCCAGATTGGGGGAGTTCTCCTTCATTATTTTTTCAAATAAGTTTTCGATGTCTTGCTCTCCCTCTTCTCCTTCTGGCACCTCTATGATTCGGATGTTGGAATGTTTCAAGTTGTCCTAGAGTTTCCTCAGCCTCTCCTCATTTTTTTGAATTCTTGTTTCTTCATTCTGTTCTGGTTGAATGTTTATTTCTTCTTTCTGCTCCAAATCGTTGATTTGAATCCCGGTTTCCTTCCCTACACTGTTGATTCCCTGTATATTTTGCATTATTTCACTTTGCATAGCCTTCACTTTTTCCTCCATTTTGTGACCATACTCCACCAATTCTGTGAGCATCCAGATTACCAGTGTTTTGAACTCTACATCTGTTAGGTTGGCTGTCTCTTCATTGCTTAGTTTTATTTTGGGAGCTTTGATCTGTTCTTTCCTTTGGAATTTTTTTTTTTTGGGCGGGGGTTCTCAGCAAGCCTATTACATTGTGAAGGGTGGAGCCTTAGGTATTCGCCAGGGCAGGGCAACCCACAGCACTGCCTTTTGGCGCTGTTTGTGCGGGAGAGGTCTGAGAGGGAACAATGCCGCTTGCTTGGCTTTTAGCCAGTTCTCAGTCACTTCCCCTGCTACGCATAAGCAAACTGGGCCCTTCTGGTGCTGATTCCCAGATGGGTGGGTTTGTGTACATTCTAGGGCCCTGTGGGTCTCTCAAACGAACACTCCTGTGAGACTGGCAGTTTCTCCCGCTGATGCAACCTCCACAGGTTTTTACCAGTAGAGGTTTTGAGGTTTTCTTTTCCCTCACTGGAACCCTGGGTTGCACCGTGTCTCTCGCTCCCCTGTTGTTCCTCCTGGTTTATCCCCATGCAAATGTGGGACCCCCGGGTCTGCCAGCCTTGCCTTGCCTTGTGTCCTCTCTGCCCCAGCTGACCGTCTCCACCCCTCCTACCTGTCTGAATGAATGTTTCTTCTTTAACTCCTTGGTTGTTAGGCATCCATACAGCTCGGCTTTCTGGGAGTTCTGGTTATTTTTTGTTTTAAAATTTGTCGTTGTCCTTCTTTTGGCTGTGCAAGGAGACAAAGTGTATCTATATACGCCTCCATCTGGACCGGGAGTCCTAAATCCATCCCTCTTTCTTGCTAGGATGTCCATCGACAATAAAATGGATAAATAAATATTTATATATTCATATATACAATTGAATGTTATACAGCTATGAAAATGAACACTGTGTCTACACACAACAATATGGATGGATTTCAAAAACATAATGTTGAATGTGAGAAGCCAGGCATAAAAGAATAATGCTGAGTAACTGCATTTATATAAAGTCCCAAGATTGATAAGATGAGTTACGGTATAGAAATCAGTATGATGTTTACCTTTGGGGGTCAGGACAATAGTGATTGGAAGGAAGAATAAGGAGGGTTTCTAGGATACTAATAATATTGTTCTATCTCTTTTCTTTAAATTTATTATTTATTGATTTTAGAGAGAGAGAGGGAGAGAGAGAGAGAAACATCGATTTGTTGTTCCACTTATTTATGCATTCACTGGTTGATTCTTGCTTACAACTTTGGCATATTGGTACAACGCTCTAACCAACTGAGCTACCCGGCCAGAGCTAACTTTCTGTCTTGATCAGGGTGCTGGTTCTGCAGGTGTGTTCAATAGTGAAAATTCCTTGATTTGCACACAATGATTCACGCACTTTGCTGTAAATACATTAAGCTTCAATGAAGAGTTTAATTTAAAATGCTGGGGGCACTAGCATCTGCATAGTGGACTGTAGTAGCCTTTAATTTTTGCCTGCCTTCCCATACTCCTTTCTCAACAACCCCTGCCCACCAGGCTCAGTCAAGAGGGTATGATAAGCACTAGTCTATCACACTGTCAGCTCCTGGGCACTGGGGAGTGGCCCAGGGGCAGACGCTGAACTCAAGCAAACTGATTAAAGCCCTTTCCTCAGATAAATGTAAAAAGTAAAACTTCCCCCTTGACCTGGGGCTTGCTAAGCTTGGGCTGCCAATGACTATGTCCTTGCAGTTAGAAGGGGACAACCTACATTAAGAAAGAATGACGTCAGAGCTAGGAGATCAGAGGAAGAGTTGCTGCACCAAATCTCAGGTTTTATCTTTCCTCAGCTCCCCAGCATCTTCATTTCTCAATTTTGTGAGTTAATCCAGCGTCTTTCTAGGCTAGATGAGGCAACAAAGTGCTGTTTATGAAAGAGCCCTGACTAATGCATTGAGCAACGGAATGGATGGCAGGGCCTCTGGCCCAAGTACGCAACGGGAAGAGGAGGCGCATTCTCTCCCGGAGAGAGTGTGAGCATCCTGCGTCCATCTCTTCCAGGGAGGGGAAGCGCACTCTCCTGGATGTCAGGACAGTGTCACAGCTTATCCCGGTGTTTCACATGATCTTTGTCTTTGTCTATGTAGGGGGTGATGATTTGCCCTCAAGGTAACCACGTGCAATGACTCTCCTAGCTGGGGGTTCAAATTGAGATTATGTTCTTTTTAATTATCCATGTAATTGGCTTCAAATCTCCAGTCGACTTAGAAATGTCTTTTCTGGAGAAGGGAGGGTGGAGGTGGAAAAGGGTATATGGGGGGATAAATGGTGATGGAAAAAATAAAATAAAATTTAATTTAATTTGAAAAAAGAAATGCCTTTCCTTCTGGATTTCTCCTGTAAGCAATACCCACGCACCGCCACCATCCCCCACCCTTCCTGCCCCAGGGTCTCTTATTTAGTCCAAAGCGTGGGTGCTGGCCCACTCGAGGAGAGGAAACTGGACAACCACCCTTCAGCCAAGCTCTTCAGCTGGCTTTTTGGCTATTTTGGTTCTCATTGCCACATGGCGTCACTCCTGAAGCACAAGCCACCTTACCTCCTGGTAACTCCTCCCCGCACTCCTGCGGTAGCACTGATGATGAAATACAGAAGCTCTAGCTGCTCTGCGGTTGTCCTCGTGGCCCGCCGCAGGACCCGCTGGCCAAGCCGACTGCCAGCATCTGCCGCCTGGTTTGCCTGCCGCCCATCTCAGGGAATGAGGCTGGGGGGCTTTGGGGCGCACGCGCCCAGCGCGGCCATTGCCCTGGCGCAGGTGGTTTGGCTTGCCCACCCTTTTCCGGGCTCAGACCCACCCTGGGTCCCTCAGCACATGATATTTGTACCAACCCACAGCCAGAGGCGGATTAAGGTCGGTGAGGCCCCAGGCACAGAAGAAAATATTGGACCCCTTAAAAAAAAAGAGAGAGACAGGGAAAATAAAAATACATGCCTTCAGAAGTCGGGGCCTAGGGGGTGCGCCCGGTGCTCCCGCCGCTAAATCCGCCTCTGCCCACGGCCACGTTCCCCAAGGTCCGGTGGTGCCAGGGCGGCAGCGTCCAAAAGGGTTTTACTTGGCAGCTGTGGCCACAAGCTGACCCCGAGCTATTTTCCTTTTCCTATTTCTGCATTCTGGCCCCTGGAATGAGGAAAATTTTAAGTCAAGCCGAATCCTGTCATTTCCTGCCCTGTGATGAACTCCCAAGTGTATGGGAGGGAACAGGTGAGGGGAAGCGATGCTAAGTGCGCCACCCTTAAAGTTGATTCTTGAAGGCAAGTTAGGAAAATGGCCACCCTTCCCTTCATGCGATTAAGAAAAAACGTATATATATAATTTTTAAATTAAATTTATTGGGATTATGTATATGAGTATAATTTTTTAAAATTATTGTTATATTGAGATAATTTTGGAAGTTGCAATAGATCTATAATATTTATACACATCCATTCTGGTAGTTAGCTGGGTTATTGAAGCCACACTTTCTGTAATAAGGGATTGGGCAGAAAAGGGATTAACACTGATTACCAGGTGTGAACTCTCACATGTCTGTGAGACCAGCATCGTCTTTATTATCCCCATTTTACAAGTGAAGAAACTGAGGCTCAGAACGGTTGGGTAACTTGCCAGGAATATGCTCTGCAACTGTGGAAACACCGCCCGCCCACAAGCCCATGCCCGCTCCTTAATGGCCTTGCTCCGTCCAGTTTGGAATCGAGGACTGTTGGAGAAGCACCAAGCCTTTCCTGTCTTTCCTGATGTTACCCCATACTTTTTCCATGGACCTGTAAGGAGATACTCTAATTGACTATTACCTTCCTGTGTCCGTGGCTGAAGATAAATCAGCTCCTTGGGATAAAGCCCCATGCCCCTTTTTTTGAGCAAAACCAAGGGGGCTTTTGTTGCTTAAAAATTGCTTCATCTTTCTTCTCTAAGAAAAGATGCTGAGGCACTTTCTCCCAAGAGCTGAGGTACAAACCTGCAGTGGGCAACAGGCATGGAGAAGAGGGAACTGTCACAGAGGATTTGTCTCCTCCCCTGTCCCCTCGAGGGGTTCATTTCAGGTTCTCTGCCCCCAGTCATGGAAATTAGACTAACTGAGAAAAAACCAGGCATTTATTAACACAGGGGAGCACTTAGAGATGAGTAATTCCTTTGAGTTAGTGGTTAGGATTTGGGATTATATAGCATCTTAGCAAAGGGACAATACATGTTTTTAGACAAGTGAAAAGACAAAGGAAAACAACTGAGTTTTTAGAGCAGGAAATTGTAGGAAAGTGAACTTAAGGGGGAAATAATGGAAGATAAGGACTGGTTAGTAAAGCATGGTGTGTAATATCCTGTGGTGTTACTGGTCATGTTCCCCCCTTAGAGGTGGGGAACCAGAGAGCTGGAGAGTAGCCCTTAAGCATGAAGTCCCCAGAACAATGAGGTTCTGGCCCGAATCAAATACATGGCGTTGGGGGTTGAGGGAGGGGTCCTTAGTCAATGCAGTTGGTCCCGATGTCGGCCATGGCGTCACTTTGTCTGGTTTTGCTGCCTTTCTGGTGCCTCTGTGGGCTGATGAGGGTCTGGAGCTGTCTCTGGTCATTACCTTTTGCTCTTTCTAGTAGAGAGGGGAGGAGGGACAACTTTGTAAATTTATGTCCTGCTGTTAAGCAAAGAGAAGGAGGGTATTTTCTTGTATCTGCTTCTTCTGGATTGCCTTCAACTTGAAATAATCCTTATACCAAAGTGGAATAAGGGGGAGGGGGATTTCTGCTGCCCCTCAGCACAAATACGAAAGACACTTTCCACACATCTTCTACACAAACACGTGCCTCTAGTTAGCTGGGCTGTGGGGTATGGCTGTTCAGGCCAGAGATAGTCACCACGGGAAAACCACAGCCTCAAGAAAAAGGGTCCTGAAATGGGGGTGATAGGGTGTCCCCAACTGGAGAGGATGCTGGATCACTCAAAGCTGACACACAGAGGGACAGAAAGTGTGCGTTTCGAGTGTACATTTTAAAACAGTTGCAAACACTGCACAAAGAGGGTTCGTTTTGGGTTTTACATTTTTGTCTTTAACATGAAGCTATGATGTGTCAAACGATAAAGCTAGAACAACATAGTAGCAAGTTCGATGTCCTTTATTCAAGGAAAACAGCCCATGGACTGAAGAGTGCCTCAGAGGCAGTGGCGCGCTCCTCCGGAGGGAGGAGGGGAAAGACGGAGTTCCATAGAGAGGGCTATGCTGGTTCCTCTGGCTTGAGGGTATTTATCTGGAGGTCTCAGGGGGAGGATCCTGACAGAATATTCATCAGCTTTCCAGGTGTGCCCTTTCAGGGTCATGGTCGCTACTGATTGGTTGGTGCTAGGGTAAGGGTCCTTAGTCAATGCAGCTGGTCCTGACGTCAGCCTTGGCGTTGCTTTGTCTGGTTTTGTGACTTTGCTGGGCCTGGAGCTGAAACACAACTGAGGCCTAGATGTAGCTGATGCGGGCCAGAGCCTCACTGTCCTGGGGGCTTACTGCATAAGGGCTGTTCTGCATCCCTCTGGCTCCTTCCACCGCTAAGTGGGGAACAGGACTAGCAACACGCCAGGGGAGGAAAGGTCAGGGGAGGGTTCGAGTTCCATGACCGGGGATACAAAAGGTCAGAGGGCCTAAACCACATGACCAGCAATATGCTAGGGGAGGAGAGGTTACCCTGAGGATGAGGTCCTTGTTTTCCCAGTTTTGTCTGTTGCTAGGCACCCAGGGCTTCCACCTTGGTGACACTTTGTACCTGGCCCATCGTCTTTGCTCTGCTCATGTCTGTCTAACTGCCTACCACACCTTGACTGGTGTTTCCGGTAAACGCCGGCTGGCCGCCTGCTGGATTTGCGCTGTGGGCTGGGCCACTCCAACGGTCTCCATTTTGTGGGTCTCGGTAGACAAATTAACTTTATCAGGCACATTCTCCTTCAGCAATGAGACCCGGCACCAATTAAACCAAAGAAAGGGTTTCAAATGAGACGCAGAGTAAATTATTAAATTCTCTTCTGGCACACAGCCCCACCATCGGCCCTGAACCCTGGACCATGCATTTAATTTTCAGGGCTCAAAAGAGAGATCTGGGAGTGTCAGCCAAGAGCTGGGCAAATGACTTCATCTTCCCAGGAAAGTGAGTCTCCCCCAGGGGCCTGGGCACCTCAGCCACTTCACCTCCAGCCCTTGCTCCCCAGCCTTCCCCACTGATATATTGAGTTTCACAGCTTTAAAAATAGCTCCTGAGCAGTGAGAAGGTATCTCTGAGCCTAGATATCAGCAGGGAAATGCAGGCTTTCCTTGACCAAGAGCTGCCCTGTGAGGGCGTAATCCTAGCTCGCTGCTTACTTTTCATTCAGCACAGAGAGATCTGTCCACCAAAGTAAGCACAGCCTGTTTAAAATATTCACATAGATGTGGGACTCCTTTAGCTAAGCTCCGACTTCCTTCACCTCCTTAATAATTCATCAGGACATTCACTTCAGGAGGAATCCGATGCCGTCGCCTTCGTTTTTTGCAAAATGCTCTTGAAATTTCCCCAGGATGTTTGGACACCTTGTTGTTAAGAACCAGCACCAGCTCCACACAGCCCCAGAGGAGTGGATGTGGCTGGGATGAGTCTCCAGGCCCTGGAAGGCCATCCTGGCCTGGGAGCTGAAGTGTTTATCCCACAGCACCTCCAAGGGGATGAAGAAAACAGCAGTTCAGGAAGAAATGTCAGTGAGTTTGAGCACATACAGGACCTGGAAACTCCCAGTCTCCCACCTCTCCTTCCCAAGGCCCCATGGGACCATCAGGTATGTCTATGTTCCTGGGCAGAGGGCTTCTGGCACCTTCTATTTTACCCCCATTTTCCTGATTCTGAATAAAATCACCTGCATGGTTGCAGAGGTAAGAGGTTTTGTTTTTCTTAATTCCCTTCTTTCCCAGAGGAGTTCCTTCAGTCCCCACCCTCATCACCTACCTGTCTTAACCTGCCTCTGCGCCCCAAAGAACTGTTAACTAAAACAATGATCTTCTACTGGATGCATTCCATGTGCCTGATACTCAGCTAGGAAGGGATTAGTATCTCCATTTGATGAGGAAACTGAGACTCAGAGATTAAGGCTCACAGCTAGTTGATGGGAAATCCGAGATTGAAGGTATTTCCATTAATATGATACTGAGAAGAGTGGCCAAGATCCTGTATGCGAAAGACCCAGCAGCGCGCCTGAGACATGACAGATGCTCCAACTGTACAGTCTAGCACAGTGACAGGGCAGGGGCATAAATACCATCAAGCGCGGCTCACAGGGAGTGGGAGGGGATGTACTGGTTTGGCCTTCCTCATGGACGCCACCTGCTGATCAGTGAAGAGAAAGCCTTAAGTAAGTCCCATCTGGTAAACTTAGTGGGCTATAAAAATCGAAGTGTCTTTAGGTAATTATCAGTGGATCCAAATCTGCCCCCCCCGCCCCAGCTTCTCCTCTGGGTGGTGTGGGAGCTTTCCGTAGGCTCCCAGCCACCGAGGAGGAGGCAGTGCGCTTGTGTCCCTCTGGTTGCTGTGGCCTCAGTGACCGTGCCAGGCTGAGCCCTGCGGGGGCCTTGCCTTGCTTCCTTCTGTGGGCCTAAGCCTCCCTCGCAGGTCACAGTCCCTTAGCCTCGTACGGACCCCTCTGTCTCTGCCTCATTCTCTGCCTCGACCCTGGCTTGGTGGATATACACTGGGCCTTGAGCTTGGAGTCAACCTGCCTGGCTCCGGTGGGTCCAACTTTATAGTTGTGGCTGTCAACCTGCTGCCTACCACACAAGGTAACTGAGGGCTACTGGAGACTGACCAGTCCTCCCGAGGACACCGCTCACACTTTGACCAGACAGACAGCCCCATGGAAGCGCCAGGGCTTCTGCCCCTGACTCCTCTCAGAGCCACAAGTGAAAAGCGATCAAGAGTTCCGCCCCGGTACTCACACCTTCCCACCCTCCCTGTAATCCTCCAGGCCCAGTGAGCAGGCTTTCCTCTCCTTTCTCTTCCTGGGTCTACCTCCTGTCCAGAAGTCTCTGTGGTCCAGCAGGCCAGGCCTGTCCCTGATACGCCGCAGGGGCCGATATGCCTGATGCTTGTCCTGCAGGAGAGGTCTGGGGCCTGCTTCTGCCTGCCCTGTCTTTAGAAGCTTCCTGATTGTCACCAGAGGTGGCGGGCCAAAAGTTACAAGAGCATTAAAACACAGGGACTCAGTATTTGTGAGAGTACTGTCCTTGTTAGAGTGATTAAGAGCATGGATTACGGAATCAGGCCAGGGTCCCACAGCTTTCTCGATCATTTGCCAGCCCCGTGACCTCAAACCAGTCCCTTGCCTGCTTCAGTTTCTTTACCTATGGGGAAGAAAGAATGTGAGGTCATAATAGCATGCTTAGCAGCTGCCTGGCGCACACGGAGCTGGATCAATGCTGGCCACCGTTGCCGATGTTGCCGTTATGGCTTTATGACCATTTCTTCCCCTCTGCCCCCATCATCCCCGTGCCCGGCCCGGTGCAGGAATGCAGCTGTGCCCGGGGCGCCTTGTCTTGTTTCGGCTGCTTGAGGGAAGAGCAGAGAGGCCACGTGGCTGGGACATAGGCAACCACACAAAGGCATTGTATTTAATCTTTACATTTTTGTTTTTATATATGTAAAAGTAATTTTAAAAAACACTACTCAGAAACATAAAGGAAAAATCCGCCATAATCCCATTAATGCAACACAATAACAATTCCTTTTCAGTTTTTTTCTCCTTAACTTTTTTCTTTTTTTCTCTTTTTTTGGTATCTTTTATTGATTATGCTATTATGGTTGTCTCATTTTTTTCTCCCCTTTATTCCCTCCTCCCTGCACCACATGCTATCATCCTCTTAATTCATGTTTATGGGTTGTACATAACAGTTCTTTGACTTCTCCATTTACTATACTATTCTTAGCCTCCCCCAGCTATATATATATATATATTTTTTTTTTTGTCAACATTTTCCCGCCACCACTTTCCCCAGCCCCACCCCTCCCCACCTCCCACCCTCCATCCTTATCCGATTTGGCTTTGTCAATGGGTCCTTTATGCATATTCCTTGATGACCCTTTCCCTCCTTTCCCATTAACCCCCACCATCCTCCCCTCTGGTTACTATCAGTTTGTTTTTTATTTCAATGTTGCTGGTTATGTTTTGCTTGCTTGTTTATTTTGTTGATTAGGTTCCACTTATAGGTGAGATCCTATGGTACCTGTCTTTCACCCCCTGGTTTATTTCACTTAGCATACTGCTCTCCAGTTCCATCCATGTTGTTGCAAAAGATAGCAGCTCTTTCCTTCTGCTGCGTAGTATTCCATTGTGTAAATGTACCACAGTTTTTTGATCCATGCATTTACCGTTGGGCACTTAGGTTGCTTCCAATTCTTGACTACTGTAAATTCTGCTGCTATGAACATTGGGGTACATAGGTTCTTTTGAACTGGCGTTTCAGGATCCTTAGGGTATAATCCTAGCAGTGGAATTGCTGGGTCAAAAGGCAGTTCCACTTTTAGTTTTTTGAGGAAATTCCAAACCGTTTTCCACAGTGGTTGCACCAGTCTGCCTTCCCACGAACAGTGCACTAGGGTTCCCTTTTCTCCACATCCTCGCCATCACTTGTTGTTTGTTGATTTGTTTATGATGACCATTCTGACTGGTGTGAAGTGGTACCTTATCGTGATTTTAATTTGCATGTCTCTGATGGCTAGTGATGCTGAGCATCCTTTCATGTGTCTCTGGGCCCTGTGTATGTCCTCCTCGGAGCAGTGTCTGTTCAGGTCCTTTGCCCGTTTTTTTAATTGGATTGTTTGTCTTCCTAGAGTAGAGTCATGTGAGTTCTTCATATATTTTGGAGATCAAACCCTTGTCCGAGGTATCATTGGTAAATATACTTTCTCATATGGTTGGTTCCCTTTTCATTTTGCTGATGTTTTCTTTAGCCATGCAGAAGCTTCTTATTTTGATGAAGTCCCATTTGTTTATTCTTTCCTTTATGTCCCTTGCTCTAGGGGACATATCGATGAAATTATTGCTACGTGGAATATCTGAGATTTTCCTGCCTATGTTCTCCTCTAGGACTTTTATGGTGTTGTGACTTATAGTTAAGTCTTTTATCCATCTTGAGTGTATTTTTGTGTGTGGTATAAGTTGGTGGTCAAATTTCATTTTTTTTGCATGTAGCTGTCCAGTTCTCCCAACACCATTTGTTGAAGAGGCTGTTTTTACTCCATTTTATGCTTCTGCCCCTTTTGTTGAATATTAATTGACAATAGAGACCTGGGTTTATTTCTGGGCTCTCTATTCTGTTCCATTGATCTATGTGTCTGTTCTTATGCCAGTACAACACTGTTTTGATTACAGTGACGTTGTAATATAGTTTGATGTCAGGTATTGTGATCCCTCCTACTTTGTTTTTCTTTCACAAAATTGTTGCAGCTCTTCGGGGTCATTTATGATTCCATATAAATTTTTGAAATGTTTGTTCTATATCTGTGAAATATGCCATTGGTACTTTAATAGGTATTGCATTGAATCTGTAAATTGCTTTGGATAGGATAAACATTTTGATGATATTAATTCTTCCAATCCATGAACACCATATATGCTTCCATTTATTTGTGTCTTCCTTAATTTCTTTCTTCAGGGTTGTGTAATTTTCTGAATACAGATCTTTAACCTCTTTGGTTAAGTTTATTCCTAGGTACTTTATTTTTCTTGTTGCTATAGTAAATGGGATTTTTTCCCCTGAATTCTGCTTCTGATATTTCACTGTTAGTGTACAAAAATGCCTTCAATTTCTGAATATTGACTTTGTATCCTGCTATTTTACCAAATTCACTTATTAGGTCGAGTAGTTTTTTGGTGGAGTCTATAGGGTTTTCTGTGTACGCTATCATGTCATCTGCAAACAACAACAGTTTTACTTCCTCCTTTCCAATGTGGATGTCTTTTATTTCTTTTTCTTGTCTGATGGCTGTGGCTAGGACTTCTAATACTATGTTGTTGACATAGTTGTGCTTTTAATATTTATACCATGGCTATGCCCAGGTTTTTTTCTTAACCTAAAATTATAGTCATAAATGATTCCTAGATTGATATTTAAATTTCATAATTGTCATTTTCATGGTTGAATAATATTCCATTGTGTTCCTGTACTTTAATTGATTAAGATTTATGGTGAAATGTCAGAGTTTTTCTAGGTGCTTTATTTTTGCATATTTCTGTGGAATTTCTCAGAAACTCATCAGTTGGTCATTCTCTAAGACCTTTATGAAATATGAACAGGGTAAGAAGAATCACAGTCAGCTTGGCCAGAGTGGGTGTAATGTTAGGGAATGTATGTATGGAGGGGGGTTGATCAGGAAGGATGCATATTTGGTGACAGAAGAGTCCTTGATTACTTACATGGAAAATTTGGAGGGAACCACAAGGACCCACCGATCTTCACATAGCTCCTCATCTGCCCTCCACTTTGGTCCTCGAGGGGTTTCTGTCCAGGACCACCCTATGGATTACACCTTTATCTTTATAGAGCCCCATTAGGGGCTGGCATTACTGGGTAGCATATTGTCACCCATCAACAACACTTCAGTAAAAATGAATTTCTCAGATTAGCTGTGAATCACTGCTCAGAGTCACCATTTCCTGCACTATATTCTTAGGTAATACTATCTTCCATTTCAAGAAGACCAGAAATCCCATCCAAAGCATGTATTCATTCACTGAAAAAATATTTATTGAGCTCCCACTGTGCACCTAGTATTGTTGTAGGAGCAGGAGATAGAACACTGAGCAGGTCAGACAAGATCCAGCTCTCTTGAAACTTACATTTTAATGAAGGAGACATTGAATAAATAAATATCTCTGTCAAAGATATCAGAGCAAAATATGTAATAGAGGGTGACTGGCAGCTGGGAGGAGACATCAGATAGGATGGTAACATTTGAACCAAGCTCTGAACCATGAGAAGACTGATAGAAAAGAGTTCCAGACAGAGCAAATCCTAAGTACAAAGGTCCTGAAGTGAGCACAAGGTTGGCCTGTTCTAGAAACAGAGAGAAAAACCAGTGTCTGGGGAGCCAAGGGCAGGGGAAGAGAGGAAGTCTGTGGTAGAAAATGAGGTCAGACTCCCGCTGGCCCGGATGCTCCAGGAAGCAGCTCTGGCATCGCACTGAGGCAGTGGGGAGCCACCGGAGGGCTCTAATCTGACCTGCTCTACTCAGATCATTTTGGCTGGTCTGGGGAGAATGGATTGCCTGGGGGACAAGAGCATAAACAGGGGACAAGTGAGGCTTCTGCTGGCGGCTGGGAACAAATAGCAGTGGTTTGATTACGGTAGTAGTGATGGACGGTAGAAGTGGATAGATTCTGCATTTTTCTGAAGGCAAAATTTACAAGACTTTCTGATAGATTAGATATGGAATGAGAAGTCAAAGATGCTTCCTCGGTTTTTGCCTTAATAACAACAAATAATTATGGAGGTACCCCATAATCAGCTGGGGAACATCACCGTAAAAATGGGTTGGGGTGGAGGGGACTGGAAGTTTCTGCTTGGACATTTTAAATTTGAGGTGCCTGTTATATAGTGGGGATGTCAGGTGAGCAGTTAAAAATACAAGGCTGGAACTCAGGAGACAGGGCGGGAAGATAATCAGTTTGAATACATGAAGCAGAATATAGACGGTTTTTAAAGCCGCAGAGCTGGATGAGATCTCCAGAGGATGAGACAAAGAGGCAGAAGAGAAGAGACGCAGTCTGTTCCCTCTCGCTCTCCACCATCTCGATGCCTGGTGGGGGCAAAAGGACCGTGAAGGGAGATGGATAGCCAATGAAGCCTGCAGAAACCAAGGGGGAGGCTGGCATCTTGGGATCCAAGAGGCTTTCTCTATAAATGTCCCACACTATTGTCAGAGTAGGCTGTCAGTAAATATTTACGAGCTTTGTGGCTGCTTATTAGTGTCTTTGCAGCCCCTGGCACATACCCGGCACGCCGAGTGTCGCTGGCTGCCTAGCTGGCTGGCGGCCGGTCTAAGAGCCCGTACAGCTTCCTCTTATCTCTGACATCAAGGCTGATACCTCTTCCTGGCTTCCGAGGTCTGCAGTAATCAGGCCCCACCCCAGCTCCTTCCCTACTCCTGTCGCACACCCTCTGGCCCAGAGTCCACCCTTTTCTCATGGCAGGGCTCACCCTACCCTGTGCCACCCATGTGGTGTGAGGCAAGCTCATTCCTACCTTGTCACCTGGATTCTGCTGCTCCTCTCCTGGAATGCTCTCCCTTTCTTTCCTAGCCTAGCCCACATTTCAGGCCCAGCTCAAGGCTCAGTTCCTCAGTCTCTTCCCATCAGTCCTCTACTTTGGTACTTCATAGATTTCCCTCCAGGGCCACCCTAAAAGGGGTTACACTTTTTTCCCACCACGTTGCTAAAGCCCAGTGAACATCCCCTGTCCTGCCTTCATATGTAATCCTTCATATTGTGTAGGTTCTACCCTGAAATGCTTCTTGAATCTCATTCCTTCTCTCCATCTCTGCCCATCACCCTGTCCTAAGTCACCATTTGTGTCCCATCTGAACTATTAAAGTCATCTTTCTACCTCCAGTTTGTCCCATCCATTTCCTTCACAGGACCAAGAGTGATCTTATTCACATCACCTCTCTGCTTAATACCTGCCAGTGGCATCCAATCCCTTAAGATAAAATATCAGATCCTTACCCTGGTTTTCAAGGCCTCACGTGATCCAGCCAACTGTCCACCTTCCCAGACCTTTCTCACTTCCTCCCTCCTTACTCACGATGCCCCAGACACACATGTTCAGTTCCTAAACACACCAACTTCTATCACCTCTCAGTGGCTTGCACATACCGTGCCCTGAGCCTGGGAGGCTCTTCCCAGTAGCCCATGTAGAACTAACTCTAATCTTCTTTGAGGTTTAGCTTAAAGGCTACTTCCTCCAAGAGGTAATCCCTGGCTCCTCCTCCAGTTTAAATCAGATACCCTCTGTTAGTGTCTTTTATAGCACCCTATTCTTTTCCTTGATAAGACATAATTAATTATTATAAATTGCTTTTTATTTATTTGTTCATTGCCTGTCAACTCTACTTCACTGGAAGCCCCACTATAGCGTAGTGCCTAGTACTTGGCAGTTGCCATAGTGAACAAAACTTTCCCTGACCAGCCCATACCACTTTTAGGTTCTTTGCCTTCCACATTCACTTATGGTTAGTTCTCCTCAATTTATTTGTTCTGTAGCAAAAACAATAAAAACAGCAATAGTTACAATTTATTAAGGTTTATTACATGCTAAGCTCTCTGTGCCAATCACATGTATATAATCTCTAATCTTTACAACAATCCTGCAAAATAGACACTATTAACCTCATTTTACGGATTAGGTAAATGAATCTCAGACAGATAAAGTAATTGCCTAATGCTACCCAGCTAGTAAGTACCACAACCAAGATGTGAATTCAGGTCTCTGACACCAAAACACTTCTCTCTCCTCTGTATTTTCTGTGTGGGTGTTGTCTCCAGCCTGTGAAATGTTGTTGTACTAAACGTTTTGTTGGTGGCCTCTTTGATTTGTGGTTTGGTTCATTTGGGTTTTGGTTTTTTCCCATACCCTTCACCACTGAAAGTGCTTCCTAACTACCTGCCATTTGTGAGTATGTGTCACTGGGCAGATAAGGACCAGGACAGAAGGTTCCATGTTTCTGTCCAAGTTGTTCTGCAAAGTGAGCTCCAGGGCTGGGTCCGAGGAGTGTAGGGGTGGATAACTCTCCACAGAGCCTGACTTACAGGGGCCAAAGACCCTGTCCCCAAACGTCTACCTCACCAGACCAGGAGGGCCCTGCCCTACCTTCTCGTCTTTACCTATTAAAAATTCCACCCTTGGAGTCATTTGTATGTGAGGCAACAAATGTTGGCCTGACCTGCAGAAGGCCTCTCCCACAAGTGCTTTAATCTTGGGATTAGCAAACTCTTCCTGGATCAGGGGCGTGGCTGCATAGAGTAATAGCATCTCAAGGCTGAAACAGAGCATCTGGATTCTAGAACAATCTTCTGCCCAGTAGAGGACTCTGCTTTGTGCCTCCCAGGCAGATACCCCCCTTGCATAATTCCAGCAGTGAAAATTTATTACCTCCCAAGTGACCAAGTTCTTTCTTAGAGTAAGGTCAAATCTACCAACCCACAAAGGCCCCATTTCCACCATCCGGTGTGACACAACATCAGCCTAATTTTTTTCAATGCTTGACAGTCCTTTTCATACCCAAAGTTAGCTTCCATATTCAGCAGTTTCAAGGCCCTGCTGTCCTGGGCTCTGGGGGCTGCCTCAGTCAAGTTTTCAGTGAGCCGTGGTTTTGCCCCCTCCTTGACCCATCTGGCTGTTGCAGCTGGGGGAGAGAGAGGATCCAGATGGTGGGCAGTGGACCAGCTGCTCGGGGGAAATGAGGAGAGGCCTTCCAGCAGCTGAGGAAAAATGCTTTCTCCCCCTTGCCAAGGTGGCAGAGAATACGATATTTCCCAATGATTTTCCTTCAAGTAGCCCAGAGAACTCCCAGGGGTACTGCCCTTGTCCCTGAGGCAATTTTCCCATCACTTGTTTGCTGACTCTAGACTTCTCTCCAAAACATCTTTTCTGATTTGCCCAGCTAAGGAATGCACCTGCTCTGTCAGGATCAGTGAAGACAGTCCTCCAGCAAAGTGACCTGGTTACCAGTATTGATACTGCTCCCTCAGTCCTGTACACACGGGGAGGCAGTTTGCCCCAAATAGACCCATGATAACAAGGTAAATAAGTACAAAGGGGTTTCGGCATTATCCTTGTGCCTTAGCTTCCAATAAACTAAGCCCTAGTACTGAGTCCAAGACACTGGCCCAGCCTTCTCTCATCTTTACGGTGAATTTCCCCTCTGGGGCTCCCGTTGTGCTCCCTGGCCATATGACTTCAGTGGTTCTCTTGATGATCTCTTCATTCATCATGTACATTTCAGTAACTTGAATTCCCAGTGGGAAGATGTCAGGGTCTAGACCTCTTTTATTCCCCTGCAGAGGCTTCTCTGTTCCTATGTAAATTTATGGATACCACTATATTCCTAAGGGAGAGTGCTATCTAGTTCCACTAAGCAACCTCCAAGGCCCAGACGCCATGGATATATTAGGGAGGGGGGTGACCGCTACCTCCATCCACCAACAACTTTGAAGCCACAGCCCCTGTTAAACCAAATAAACAAACAATGCCAACAACAAAAAAAAGCAGTTACAAGAATAATGCTAACTTGAACATCTTTGAGGATTTGTGCAAGAGTTTATGTACAATAAATTCCTGGAAATTTTTTTTACATATTAATATAGATTACCAAATTGCTCCCTGCAAAAAAAGCTTGTGTCAGTTTATATCTTATCAACAAAGTCTTGCTGGCTCTCCCCCACACCCTTACCAACAATGAGTCTTACCACCTTTTCATCTTTGCCAATCTGATCAATGGAAGATGGCATCTCTTTATTGTTTTAATGTATACTCTTTTAATTCACATTCTTTGTTGTTTTAATTTACATTCTTATTATTAGTGATAATCTCTTTAGGCTTATTGCATATGCCAATGATTCCAGACTTTGTTGAACATTAGAATCTCCAGGGTAGTCTTTGAAAATCCCAGTGCCCAAGTCATACACCACATCAGTTATATCAGAATACCTGGAAGCCAGTCATCAATATTTGTTTTAGGATCAACAGGTGATTACAATGGTCAACAAAGTTGGGAAACAGCTGAAATGGTGGAAATTACATTACTACCACGAATTGCCTGTTTGTATCATTGGCCAATTTTTCCATTGAGTCGTTGACGTTTTAGTATTTATTTGAAAGAGATTGTTGTTTATTGGGAAAATTAACCCTTCATCATAAATTTGGCAAATATTTATTATTATTTATAGTTGCTTTAACATAGAAATGTATATAGTCAGGATTATTCATTTTTCTTCATGCATCTAAGTTTTGTGGCTTGCTTCCTCACTAATGATGATAAAACAATAACCAGGTAGGTTATATTTACATCTGGAATTTATTTTAATATAAGGAGTGAGATATGGATTATTTATTCTTTCTCCAAATGGTAAATTATTTTTTAGAAAACATTTAATTTTTCAACCCGATGTCAAATAATCCATCTTTTCCCTATTAATGTGTAATGCCATCATTTTCACATGTAAATTTCTTATTTACCCCCCAGGTATATTTATTTTATTTTTCATTGCTATTATGTATAAGATCTTACTTTCTCTTTTGGTTATGATTCTTATAGGAAAATTTACTTAGGATTTTTGCTTACCTATTTTCATAATCAACCAGCATTATTATGTCCTAAAGTCAAATAGATTGATAGATAGAGTTTCTTTATAGTTCTTATTTTAATGACTGCATAGAATTCCATTGTAGGAATATACCATAATTTATCAATATATCTACCAATATTGAGCATTTGGGTGATTTTCAGTTCTTAGCCATCAAAATTTTATATGCATTTAACATTTTTAAGCATGTAGCTTTTTTTTCTCTCAGTGTGAGTTTGCTAGAGGGACGTTACTTGGACATCAGTAGTTTTGTAGATTTTGATAACTACTGCTATAGTATTTTGATAAGTATTGATGGGTTTTGGGTTTGACTGTAGTAAAAGAGTGTAAGGAAGCCTAAAGCAGGGGAGTCAGTGAAGTGTCCCCAAAATATGGGTTAGAGAAAGTAAAAGATCTTGAAAAGATGCCCAAGATTATTAATAATCAGGGAAATATGCATTAAAATCACAATGAGATACCATTTTATACTTACCAAATTAGGAAAACTCAGAAAGTCAGGTGATACCCCTTGGTATATCTTAATGGAAACTATCTTACAGTGATGTGAGTGTAAATCTATAAAAATTACTTTGAGGAACAATTTGGCAGTATCTAGTAGAATTGGTGATAATATACCTTAGAACCCAGCCATTTATATGCACTAAAGAACCATGAGATGTATAAGAAAGCCCACAGTAGCATTGCTTGTATTAGTCTTCATTAACTCCAAGGTACAGTCACTAATGGAAAACACTGCCAATTAAAGTATCACACATCATCATTCTTAATAAGTATCCCTTAATTCGGAGATTTTTAAATGGGAGGGGAGTGGAGAATGTGTCTGAGAGTTGATAAAATATAGTATTAATAGCAAAAACTTGGAGGCCTAAATGTCCATCACATGAAAGTGGATAAATAAATTGCAGTATAGCTCACAGCTATGAAAATGCATGAGCCAGATCTATACTTATCAATACAGGTGAATCCAATAAGCATGCTTTCTAGTGGGGAAAAAGTTTACTACAGAATATATAACCTTTGTATAATACTACTCATCCAAATTTTAAAATATGCAAAATAATACCAAATGGAGCTTGGAAATACATACCTATGGAGAAAAATAATAAAGAAATGCATGGCAGTGATAGCTATAAATTGAGGTTCATGATTATTCCTAGGAAGGGAAATGGGAAGTGACTAGGTAAGGAGGGACTAGACATGAAATGACTAGATAAGGAGACTTCAGCTCTGTTACCAATGTTTTCTTTTTTAAGCTGGAGCTCATGGATGTTCATTTTGTTATCCTTTATACATTTTGTCTTTCATAAGTATTGCTTAATACTTTTTAAAAAGGAGACATTTGAAGTAGATGCTAAGCAGAGAAGGTATGGTTTTTCTGAAAGACTGTTTTATCTGAGCAGGAAAGCAATCTCTTGGCCCCCAAGTTACCCCCACACCTCTTCCCTCCCCCTTTCTCTCCCCGCTGGATACCTTCAGGTTTAGAAGACATCCTGAAGGTCGAGTGTTGGGTTCATTTGTGAATTCTTATCCTGATGGCATAGGAAGTCATTTGCATTTCCTTCTGGTTTTCCTACCACTGCTTCTTCCTTTGCTTTATCTCCTGGGCCTGCCCCATCCTGGCTGTCTTTTCCTTTCTTCAGTGCAGCCTTACTCGGTGGGAGAGGATGGCTGCCTCTATCCACCCCAAACCTGGGAACAGCCTCCCCTCTCCTGGCTCTAGACAGGGATAGTAAGCAATGCTCTTTGCCATCCCAGTTTACCAGGTGTTGAAATGGAATGATTGAGGCAAGGGTTGGTCCTCCCATGACTGTAAGAGGTTTTACCTATGTTGGGAATGTCACAAAAGAGGAAGGTATGTGAGTGGGAGGTAGATGCATTACGGGGTTGACTTCCAGGGTCAAGGGTCAAAGAGAGACCCTAGCAAGTCCAGGGGAGGTATTTGGGCAGATGAGAGAAAGGACTTGGAAGAACTTTTGCCCCCTTATCCCCAAGAAAGGCTCCTAAAGTCACAAGCGCAGATACTTGCCTCCCACCCTAGATGTATCCTGGAGGAGATATGGCTTCCTTAGTATAAAAATGGAAGGGACTCATTTCAGAAGACAGGAAAGGACACACCCCAGGTAACCCTCCCCTCCCCTCTCCCTGCTGGAGGACCACAAGTAGAGACCTGCCACAGATGTGGTGGCCAAGTGTATTAGTCAGAACTCCTTCAGTCACAAGTGACAGGGTAACTAAAGCTAAATTCAAATAAATGTAAGGGAGGAAAAAGTGCCTTTACTGTCTCATGTAACAGGAAAGTCCAAGTGGTATGTGGGTTTCAGACATAGCTGGATGTAGTGTTTCAGAGCATGTCTTCAGAACTTTCTATTTTTCTCCCTATCTATTTTGCTTCTTCCTATGGCAACTTTGTTTCCTAGGCTGAGTCTTTCCATGTGGTGATAAAGATTACAACCAGCGTCCTTAGAGTTCATAATCTAGGGAAAAGGATGATCTCTCTCTCTCTCTCTCTCCATCCATGTAATTCTTTTTTGGTTTGGTTTTTTCATTTAATCATTTTTTATTTTTCAATTATAATTGACATACAATATTGTATTAGTTTTAGGTGTATATCCCAGTAATCAGTCAGACATTATATAACCTACTAAATGATCATCCCCCAAAATCTCATACCTATCTGACAGGAGAAATCTCCAGAAAAAAGAACTAAATGAAATGGAGGCAAACAAGCTACTAGATGCAGAGTTCAAAACAATGATTATAAGGATGCTCGAGGAAGTTAGTGAAAACCTCAATGGCATGCAAAAGGACCACTAAAATTAAGAATAATTTACAGGAAATCAACAGTATATGAAGCTAAGAATCAAATCAGAAATTTGGAATATAGGGAAGAAAAAAAAACTCTCCATCAGAACAGCAAAAAGAAAAAAGAATCCAAAAAAGATAGTGTAAGAAGCCTCTGGGACAACTTCAAGCACACCAACACTCACATCATGGGGGTGCTGGAAGGAGAAGAGGGAGAACAAGAAATTGAAAGTCTATTTGAAAAAGTAATGACAGAAAACTTCCCTCACTTGGTGAAGGAGATAGATAGACAAGTCCAGGAAGCACAGAGAGTCCCAAACAAGATGAAGCCAAAGAGCCCCATACAAAGACACATCATAATTAAAATGAAAAAGTTTAAAAACAAAGAGAGAATTTTTAAAGCAGAAAGAGAAAAACAGTTAGCTATCTACAAGAGAGCTCCCATAAGACTGTCAGTTGATTTTTCAGCAGAAACTTTGCAGGCCGGAAGGGAGTGGCAAGAAATACTCAGAGTAATGAAAAGCAAGGATCTACATCCATCCACCCATATAATTCTAAAAATAAGAAGGAAGAGGAGATCGAATTGTTCCTGAATCAATCACCAAAACTAAAAGAATGGGAATGCCAACTGACCAGATTGGTCAGGGGCTGTCTTCTGGCAGGGGTGGGTGGGATTCCCTATGATTGACAGCTCTATAAGATTCCCCAAGAAAAAGGGTGTTCTCTTATCAGAGAAAGGGAAAGGGGTAGTGGGGGTCATTATGTCCTCTATACGAGAACCCACACACAGATTCATTTATCCCTTAATCTCAGAATTGGCCCTAATACGTGGAGTTGTCCCATGTAGATTTTGTTCATATACTCCAAAATTAAATCAGAAAACAATCAAATCATTTTGCCTCAAGTAATTATAAAGCTTAGAAGTAATTATAAATATACATAAATATAAATAATTATGTTCCAACTTTATTCAGAGAAAGTTTTTTTAGAAAGTCATAGAGGTAGAAGTGAGCTGTGGAAGAAATGGGCTCAGGAGACAAGTTACAAAGGCAAAGGAAGGGCCCTTGGAGCTTAGGAGACAGAAGGGCAAAGATAACGTGCCTGGGGGTGGGGAAAACGGGGGGAAAGTGAAAGGCACGGGCATGCTCTTAAGAGGGAAAGCCTCATAAATATAAATAATTATAAATCCCAGTCTGGCATGCCAGGTACCTACACTTCTGCCTCAAAATATATTTTCAGGGAAAGTTAGGAATAGTATAGCCAATCATTCTAGTTTGCCCGGGGCTCTGGTTTTAGCACTGAAAGTCCTTTGTTCTGTGCAAACTGGGTTGGTTGGTTACCCTCAGATGGGTCTTCGGTTATTTTTGCAGCAAATGGGAGCTCAGGGCTCCAGGGCGGTTGCCATGGGGAGTGGGGAGAGGTCAGGTCTGCACTCTTGCAGCCCAGAGTCCTTCCCTCTGAAGATCTGCACCATCAGGAAGACGACCAGAAACCCCTGCCCTCACTCCCCATGACCCTACAAGTGCATGTCTAGAAGACGACGTCCCTTGAACTTGGTAGGGGCTGGCCACAATGCCTTCGGCTCCCACACATGGGAACATAAGGCCTGAGCCCAGCCCCCTCCAGGGCTGACTCTGGACAGAGCTGGAGGACCCAGCAGGAGGCAGCTTTCCCACTCTGCTGGAGGCAATCAGCGAGGGGGCTGCAGGCAGTGGCTCCCACTCCCCGCTGCTCCCCTCCTGCCCACTGTGCTTGGGTCACCTGAGTCTTCAGTCTCACCTAGATTACAGCAGCTTGATTGCAGAGTCAACCCCAAGAGCCAGCCCCACCCACCCTGCCACCCCAGGATGCCCTTTGTCCCAGTGAGTCCTCCTGGCATCTCTGCTTTCCAGGCCCTGGCGCTGGTTCTCTCCTGCCACCAACCGAAGCCTGTAAGGAGGCTGGGCAGGCAGCCAGGTGGGTGTGGGCCTCCCAGAAGTTGTCTCTGTGTCGGAGCCAGCTCAGCCACTTTCCACTTCCTCAGTGCAAAATTCTTTAACTCAAACCTGGATCATTACCTTAAGATAAACCAAATAAGGCTGCAAAATTCTCAGGGTATTTCACCTGAACCAGTTTTAAGGCTTCCATGAAGCTAGAGTCCAGCAGGGTAAGCAGGGCTGAGGTTTGTGGGGACACTTGGAAATGGGGCTTCAGGGTCATGTTTTAGGCCCCACAGGGGCTGATGCACTAGCTGACTTTGGTGCAACAGGAGTTTATTCTCCATTTTGACGTAGGGTCCTTCTTCCTCCCAAAGGTTTACACCATAAGATAGAGCAGATGTGCTGCCCTTCCCAAGGGGTGGGAGTACACACACACACAACACACACTCATATAACACACGCCACACAGACATACTCTCACACACACAAAACACAGACTTTTACACTCACACACACATGCACAATGTGGGGGCAGGGCGGTGAAGAGGAGTCGCCAGCCCTGGACCCTGCTGAAGACAGGTCACAAGCTCTGTTTACAGCACCCCACCGTGCGCCCTTATGTGTTCTCCCATCCTCCTCACCAGATATCTGCCTGACCATGTTCCTAGCCTTTTCTCCTTTGAAGCACCCTGATTTCATAGCTTGGCGTCAGTCATATCTTATACAGAAGGTCATTTGGAGCTGATGCCCAAGCATGGCGCGGCCTCTGTGGGTAGCAGGGCAGGCCACACCCCAGAAGTCAGCAGCAAGAAGGGACTCTGAGGCCGCCTGCATCAGTGGTCTCTCCGTGGCTGGGTCAGACTCCCCTGGCACAATAAAAAGATGCAGATGCCAGGCCCTACTGCTAGGATTCTGTACTGGCCTTGTCCAACCCCCATTTTACTGAGGCCCGGAGATGGGAACCCAGTTGTTTTATAGCATATGGCAGAGTTAGAACTGGAGCCCATGGCTCCTGGCTTCCAGTCCAGTGCTCTGCCCACCAACTCACAGTACCTTCCTGAACACGAGTGGTCACTGACCTTGAAACCAACAAGGAGTCAGGGCATTCCTCAATTCTGCCGGTCTCTGTCAAACCCAAGACTTGGTAATAAAGCATCTCTTGTTCACGGGCCATCCCAGGCCAACATTGCCCTGTTGTCATCTTCCCTGCCCTGCAAGATGATGGAGAGGGGTTCTCAGGAGGTGACCACCAAACCTTGGCTCAGGGGCTTGAAACAGATGGAACCAGTGGAGAATTATGTTCCTCTTTAGAACTTGGCTAGAACCAAATTTAGTCAAAAGACAGAGTATCAGTAAATGAGGTAGACTAGGACCATGGATACAGCTCTTAAAACAATGGCACTGGGAGCTGAACTTGCTGGAAGAACCTCTAGTTGTCTCCCTGTGAAGACTGGGAGTCCCCCCCAGGTGCCCCAGGTGCCCCAGCTGAGGAGTTATCAGGAGACCTGGCAGAGTTTGGTGGGAGCGCTTGGTCAGCCAGTCTTGGACCAAGAAAAGCGGGGGCTTCATTACCACTACCCCTCTGTGCGAGATGATAAGAGCTCAGTCCCCCACCCCCACCTTCCCTGCGGATCTCCTCAAACTCAGCCGGAGAGGCCTGTGGAATGGGAAGGCAACAGGAAAGCCAAGGGGAGAAAGAGTAGGATGAAGGGAGAGGAGGAAAAGGATATGAGAGAAAGAAGGAAGTGTGGAGAAGTGTCAAGGACAGCGCCCCTGTCCAGGGATCTGGGAGTGCCAGATGAACCCAGGTACGACATCCTCTCAGCTCTGAGTGACTTTGTAAAAATCAATCAGAACTAGCTAGCCATTCTACTCATAGGTATTTACCCAAGAAAAATGAAAACTTACACTTACACAAAAGCTATGCTTGAATGTTTATAGCAGCTTTATTCCTAATTGCTAAAAATTAGGAATACCTTTATCCGTTCAACTGTAATGGATAAACTGTAATATTTTTTACAAGGGAATACTACCCGGCAATGAAAAAGAATGAACTCAAACAATGTCGATAAATCTCAAACCTTACATTAAACAAAAGAAGTCAGCCACAAAAGACTGAACACCATGATTTCACTTACGTGAAACCCTAGAATAGACACTTCTAATCTACAGCAACAGAAATCAGATCAGTGGATCCCTGGGGCCCAGGGGAAAGGGGAAGGGTTGACTACAAAGGGCTGTGAGGCAGTTTTGGGGGGCGATGGAAATGATCTATGTCTTTATTGTGGTGATAGTTGCACAGTTTCATATATTTGTCAAAACTCATCAAGTAGGTGCCTTTTATTATATTAAATTATACCTCGAGGAAGTTGATATTTTAAAAAATATTTTATTTTTTTCTTTTTAAAGGGGCAGTAGAAATAGAGGGAGAGAAACATTCCCATGCAAGAGAAACATCGATTTGTTGCCTCTTGCACGCCCCCAAATGAGGACCTGGCCTGCAACCCAGGCATGCGCCCTGACTGAGAGCTGAACTGGCAAACTTTCGGCCTGCAGGCCAGTGCTCAGTCCACTGAGCCACACCAGCCAGGGCGTAAAATTGATTTTTAAAGTAAAAGAGTAAAAGTCAATTCTCCAAATGACCAGTTTAGCAAAAATGCAATCCTCCTACTGGGCTGTCCTCCATCACCCCTTCATGTGGCATTCACTGAGCTGGGACCTCAGCCTCCAGCAACCCCAGCTGAACAATTCTCACTGTTGGCTCACACAGCCCCACTATCTTTTGCATGCCCCCTGCTCTCAATTTCTGGGACCCCTCAAGCAGCCTTGGAGAGTTTCCATGAGTCATGGGTCTGCCCATGACTCTTCCCTCTACTCTCTGTTGGGTAAAGGGCACCTCTGTGAAGCTTCATCTCCCTGAGATCAAGGAAGCAGAACATACGTACTGTCCAATAAGGGATCCCAAGTGGAGGCAAGGGGCACATAATAGGATAAACGACTGTCTAAGTATTTTCCGTAAACTGAGGCCTAGAGAAATTCAGAAGCCAAGATAATAACTTGTGTTTCTCTCTGTATTTAAAAAATGGGTTCCTTCCTTGGGGCAGAGGCCAGGGGACAGTTTCAGGGAAGAATGAACTACAGGGATTGCAGAGACAAAATCATAAAACAAAACGGCATAGGTTAAAATGTTTACATTTCATTCTTTTTTATTTATTTTTTTAACTTCTCGGTAAATCTCTGATTCTCAGGGGAAGATACTTTCTAACCAAAGAGTCCGTTCCTTGCAAGAAGTCTCTGTTCAGAATCCATTTCTCCACGATCAGAGCCCAGTGCTGGGCACCCCGCGAGCACTCGGCGAATGGGCTCCCGTGTGAAGTCAGCTGCTGCCGTTTGGCGATGTCATCTGGGCCTGGCCCTTGGCGCAGTGTGGACTCCATGGTCAGGGTGACTCCTGTCCAATTCAGCCTCTGTCCATATCCATTCTTGGGTCCAGCAAGAGGCCCTTTCGTCTCTGTGAAGTAGACAGAGGGAAAAGCAGTGTCTGCCTACAGGGACTTAGCCCGACCCAAACGCAGATGGAGAGGACTGTGCTCTGGCCTGGTCCCAGGGACCGGAGGCAAAGTCAAGAAGTAAATGGAGCCTGCCATCCTGCCTCCCACCATCTCCCTCTGACACGGGCTTTGCTTCAGATTCCTTCTCCTCCTCAGACATGGAGACTTATCTTTCTGAGCCCCATTCCCTCGGGCCCAGAGGTACAGCTAGCTAATTTGAGGCAGAGCCTGCATGACCCTGGGGGTCCTGGAAGCTTACAGGCTGTTTGGATAGGACAAGACCCAGAGGCCATTCCTCACAGGTGAAGAGAGAGAGACATTTGTCAGGCGCCTCTTGCAGGCCACAGCTTGCCCCAAGGAGCCACAGGCTGCTGAGGAAGTGAGGCAAGATTCCGTTCCAGCTAACTGAAAGCACACAGTGCTCATAGTCACCTGTTCCACCTGTAGGAGTGGAACTTGCTCTCTTTCTTTTTGTTTTTTAAATCCTCACCAGAGGATATATATATATTTTTTAATTGATTTTAGAGAGAGAGGAAGGGGAGAGAGAGAGAAAGAGGGAGGGAGAGAGAAAGATCAATCGGTTGTCTCCCATACTTGCCCCAGCCAGGGAACGAGCCCACAACCTAGGTATGTGCCCCTGCCAGATAATCAAACACACAGCCTTTCGGTGCATGGGATGACATTCCAACCAACTGAGCCACTCCGTCAGGGTCAATTTGCTCTCTTTCTTAAACAGTCTGCTCAAAAACCTTCCATAAGTCATCGCTGCCAACAAAAGAATATAATTCTTGCACTTGATATTTGGGAGTTGCTTTAATCTTGTCTCTGAGTTTTCATAATTTTGCTCATGCTGTCTCACCTGACCAAAGTGCCTTTTCCTGCTTCTTCATTCATCCGGTCCCTCGCCCTCCTTCAAGGTCAAGGTGAAGTTCAAGTTCTTCCTCTCCAGACAGCTGCATCTGACCTTCCCAGCCCTGGGCGGCCATGCTCTCTGGGCAGCATATTTTCACACCTCTTCTCCTATGTGACATGATCATCTTAAGACCATTTGAATGACCTTTCTGTCTCACCCAACTTAGGTTGTGAGCTTCTTTGGACAGAAATGACATCTTTGTGTCTCTGGTGTTATCGTACTGTGTATCACAACTCTTATAGTGATTCCATCACTAACTAAGGTTTGTCCATGTGCTAAGATTTTTTAAAAGATTTTATTTATTTATTTTTAGAGAAAAGGAGGGGAAGGGAGAGAGAAAAGGGGAGAGAGAGACATCAATGCGAGAAACATCGATTGGTTGCCTCTTGAATGCGCCGCAGCCAGGGACTGAAGCCGCATCCCAGGCACGGGCCCTGACCAGGAATCAAGCTGGCGGCCTTTTGCTCTACAGAACAAGGCCCAGCCGAGCCACTCCAGGCAGGACTGAACTTTTACTCAGTCTTCGCACCGCCCTGTGAGGTAGGAACTATTATGCTTCCCATTCTACAGGTGGAGAAACTCAGGCTTAAAGAGATAAATTTACCCAAGTTCACACATCTAATATGTAGCAGAACTTGTGTTCAAATCCAGGTCTATGAAATGTCAAGTCCAGACCCTTAATCAACTAAACTACGTTCAGTCAGGTTTGAGACAATGACAGTGTCGTTCTCACAGAGGGGACCAGTGACAGAGTAAACTCAGTGTGCAAAAGGCTCTAGGCAACCTTACCATGTGACAGAGGCAGAGACTAGAAAATAAAACCTAGATTCAATAACATCTAGTTGAAACCAAAGGCCACAAGTTTGAGCTGTGGACACAAGAGCTTTGAGAATGCAAAGGACTGAGCCGGACCGTAACATCTTGCTATAAAGATAAAGAAAAAGGACAGAAAATATTTGTGTCCCAGATCCATTGATAACACTGAGAATATAAATATGACCTAAGTCCTTTCTTGTCATGTCTCTCTCTCTCTCTGTTTTTCTTTTTTATCTTGTCATCATGAAATAGAATCATGTCTAGTTTGTTGTCCAGAAGCTTTTGTTGGCCAGAAGTTCTGAGACATCTCAATATATTAACTTCAATAGTTGATTTTTAGCTCTCATTAACTGGAGAGTGATGTTTGTTTTTGCTTTATGTTGTGAAACTCTACTTGCTCATTGTATGTTTATTTTAGGAAATTTAACTTTATTTATCAAGGAACATGGGAGTGTAAAGAAACTTTAAAGAAAACATAATGGAGAATCCCAATTTTCCAGGACAGTAACATATACTGAGAGGTTAAGAGTATGGTGGGAAAAGCCAGAAGTTCTGGGGCCAGACCGACTTTCATCCCAGCCCTCACCACGGTGACTCTGAGCAAGTTGCTTATCCTTTGCACATCTCAATTCTTTTTTGAAACAAGAATAATAGTATCTCTTTCACCAGTAACATCAAATATGTAGAACGGTCCCTGTCATTTTGTAAACTTTCAATAAATGTTAGCCACTTTATTCCTGTTGACACCTGTGAAATCATTCACTGTGTCAGTGTGTCATAACTATTCCCTTCTAACCATTCTAACCTTCTAAAGGGAATCTAACTATTCCCTTCCTGATGGGCACTGGGTGTTTCCAGTTGATGAGCAAGAAAAGCAATATGCCTGCCCTGAAAAGGGTTATGGTCTGGTGGAAAGAGGCAAAAAGAATAAATGAGCAAGATAGTTCATGATAAATTAAATTAAATTAAATTAAATTAATAGCAAGAGCAATAAGGAAGCCCCTGGATGGGCAGAAGGCACACACATTATGGAAGGTGGTCAGGGAAGAGCTGCTGTAGAAAATGGCACTTGAGCAGAGCCGTGGTGGCTGAGGAAGAGGCAGCTCTGCATAGTGGAAGATCAAGGACTTTAGGCAACAGGTTGACAAGTGCAGACTCCCTGAAGTGGAAGAGACTTTGGCATGTTCAGGACACGGAGGGCCAGAACTTGTGCATGAGGGAAGGAGTAGAGCAGGTGTGAGGGACCGCACCACCCAGGACCTCTCAGGGCCATGGCGAAAAATAAGGGCAGCCGGAAGCTACGGGAGAGTTTTAATTGGAGCAGTCACACCATCTAGCTGGTGTTTCTAGATCACTTGTATTCTTCTGTCGAGAATGGCTTTTAGGAAGGCAAAAGTGGGAGTAGGGGTTTCATTAACCAGTTAGGCTAATGCAGAAGTTGAGACGAGGGGAAAGGTCTGGACTATAGCAGTGGCAGTGAAGCTGGGGGAAAGCTGGAGGGAAAAAACATCACCTGAGTGCAAGAGCTGAGGAGACGGCCTCTCATCCCCCTTGGTCACAGTGAGGCCCCGTGCTAGTCTTCTGGACTGTTATTTCCCTGTGCCCACATGTCCTTCCGCATTGTCTCCACACAGAAGTGCAACTACTATCCGCCTTTCTCAAGTGTTTTCCAATTTAATAACTGTAATTAAATGTCATTGTCATTTAATTTCCCCAATTATCAATAATTTTGAGCATATCCTCAAGGGCTTATTAGCTTTTGGGGTTTCCCTTTCTATAAATTGCAGGTTCAAATCTTTGATCCATTTGTATGTTGGCATGGCCATTTTCCTCTTGTAGCGTATGTCAGGATTCTTTGTATATATCAGATATTACTCCTTTAGTGATTTGCGAATACACTGTGAACATACATATTCTGTCATTCTGTCAGCTATCAACATATTAGCTTTTTCTGTGTGTTCTTAGTTGACACAAATCCTTAATTTTTAGGTAATCAGATTTAGAAAATTTTTTTCCCTTATGGTTCATGGTTTCAAAATCTTAATTAAGAAATCCTTCTTGCCCCTGGATCATAAATAGATGATCCTTCTTGCCCCTGGATCATAAATAGATGTAGAGATGCCCCTGGATCTCTACATTATCTTCTATTAACGTTATAGCTTTCCATTTCATGCTTTCTGTTTATAGCCCATTCTTTTATATGGGGTTAAGTGGGGATGTTGTTTTACTCTATATAGTGAGTCACTGGAGACCATGCCATTTATTAAACAGTTTGTTCTTTTCCTATTGATCTGCGGCAACAATTTTATCATTTATTAAGTTCCCTAACATATCAGGGTCTGTCTCTGACCCCTCTGTTTTATTCCTTTGGTCCTATCCTTGCATCAACAACCTACTGTTTATGTTAGTGTGGCTTTGTAGTCGATCTTTAGGATCTGGTAGGGCAAGACTCTCCTCTTTACTGTTATTTTTTTCAGGGCGATGACGTTACCATGAATATTTATTAAGAGGAGGAAAGCTGGGATAGATCATGGACACAGAACCGTGCTTACGGCGTCTCTGGCTTCACTGAGGTTTACACTGCTGTGTAGTCGGGCCTGGCTGTGCTTTTTCCTGTTGGTGTCTGGGTTTTGTGCTTTGTTTAGGAAGGTCCTTCTCACCCCAGTGTTATCTGAATATGCTCTAATGTTTTATTTTAAGTCTTCTATATCATTATTTTAATAGATATTGAATCCGTAGAATTTATTTCTGTGTAGTTATGAAGTTGGGATCTAACTTTATTTTATTCCAATGGTAAGCTAGTTCTTCTGATAATAAATAGTGTATTCTTTCCCCCACTGATTGGAAATACTCTCTTTTTGATAGACTAAAATTTGATATATGCGCAGGGCTGTTTCCGGGCTCTCTTTGATTTGTGGAAGGTTTTGGAATCCAGAATGTGTTGGAAAGAGTGGAAAAGCATTAGATGCCTTCAGCAGGAGAATAACATGTTGAAGGGGGTGGTCACAAAGTTCACTGGCCAGTCAGGGGTATGTGGGATGAATCAGGGAGAGGCAGGGGATTCTGGGAGAAAGATGTACTGAAAGACTGGGTGGGAAGGAAGGGACAGTACCCAGGGCATGTTGAAAAAGGAAAGGTAAAGAATTCATCCTTGCTGGGTTCACAGGGGAGGGATGTGGCTGAGCTTCTGAGAGGAAAGTATTTTTCAATGCTGTGTTACCTGAGGCCAACGGGCTTTGTGTGATAGGCAGGTCCTGGTCACCCCATCATGGAAGTCAGCAAATCTCTAGCCACAGCCAGAGGTAGAGGCCTCGGACTTTCTTCTCCTCAAGAAGAAGGGGATGCTGGGTGAAAAGGAACTTAGTTCCTTCCACTTTGTGCAGAGACAGCTGCAGAGTTTCCACATGAAGTAAATCTGGGGGCAGGGAGAAAGCATCAGGTGTGTACCAAGAACAGTGTTCTGGCTTAAATTGCATGTTTATTTGGAGACACGTTGGATTAGAGCAGGGGTTTAGGCACCCCTCTCTGTCTGTGGGTGTCGTCTCTTTGCCAGGCATTCCGTACCTTCCCAGCCTAATTCCCACCGAGCCCACATTGGAGTCTTCTGTCCCCTCCTGCCCCACAACTGGAATCCACACTGGACAATTTAGCACTTAATTCTCCGTTTCCTTCCAAAGCCTGCCCTGAGCCTTCAGCGCCCAGATGGGCACATAGTAGGCACTCAGAAAGCGCTTGCTGATAGAGCGTTGACTCAGTTTGCTATTGCACCAGCCCCGACCTGGGTCAGAGGCAATGTCAAAGGTGTGGAGGAAGAAACTTCCACCCACCTCCTATTTAATTTGATTTCATTTACCTACAGTGAGGCTCTAGTCTTGAGGGGTTTATGCTCATGAGAAAATATTAACACAAGGATCCGAGAGCTAGATCTTCCGCGTACTGCCCAGGGTGGATGAAGCGGGATGGGCTGCGGTGTTTTGTGGCTGGGCTCCTTCAGGGAGGAGAGGAGCAAGTTCTGGGCTTTGAAGAATGCTCCAGGTTTGGGGGCTTTCCCTATGTCAGTTTCATGGGCGAAGGGTTGGGGAATGAAAGGAATGTGAAGACAGGGGGGATCCTCAGGGAGAAGGTCCCCTAGACCTCACCAAACCCCTCACCCTGTCACTTTTAGGACACAGCTGTGCTGTGGGTTGGGTTGCCAACCACATCAATCAGTGTTGCCTTCTAGAAATTCAACTCTGATCATGATATTCTCCTGCTCAAAAACCACTGATGGGGGCGCTGGATGCAAGAAGGTGAAGGGATTAGCCAAAGAACATGTATCCATAACCCACAGACACAGACGACAGCGTGAGGGCCAGAGGGAGGGAGGTGCGGGCTGGGTGAAGGTGGGCAAAAGGGAGAAAAATAGGGACATCTGTCATAATAACAATAAAACATTGATGGCTCCCCATTGCCTCAAGAATAAGTGTGAATTTAAAGCGTGGTCTTTGACGGTTACAACTGTTGGGCCCTAATGTATCTTTCCAGATTCATTCCTTCACAAAGCCTCCCTTTTCTCTGCCCAACTTCCACCAGCCTTGGTGTCCTGCTGTCTACCCTGCACTCCCAATCCACATCTCCTCCCATTCAACTCACTACTCTGACACCAGGCCCCTTGGACACCTGAGCATACCCTGCTTTCTGGCCTCCCTGGTCTTACTCATGCTCTTCCTTTCTCCGGCCATGCCTTTCCTACCTCTCATTAGTTACTGAAACCTTATCCATCCTCCAAGATCCAATTCAGATGCGAGCACTTCCATGAAGGCTCCTCAGACCCACTCTTTCCCTTCCCAGCTGACATCCGTTTTTCATCTTCTGTGCTCCCTAGCCAGTTATTAGCTCTGTAAACCACAGATGTTTACAGATGTGAAGGATTTGTATTGATCCTCCTAGGATACCCCTGTTACCACAGGAGACTCGCACCTCTGAGCCTCTGAGAGGCTGGACACATTCAGCTCCCCAGATGGACTGTCAGCAGCTTCGAGCCTAGGGTTTTCTCTCCTAGCATGTAGGCAGCAGGTGCTCACTAAGTGTGTAAACTAAACTGAATTTAGTTCATCGAGAGGAGTGGGTGCTGAGTTTGTGTCCTTGGCAGTGGGATTGATGTCAGGGGCAAGGGAGGACATGGGCTGGGTGGAGTCCAAGCCAAGGCCCCATTCCCCTCCTGGAGGGCCTGACAGGCAGAGGGGAGCAGGGTGGGGATACCCTCTCCCTGGTGGGTGGAGAGGTCCCACAGATACCACCGACCAGGTTCCATCCCTGTGCTTGGGCCCAGTCAGCCCCGTGTTCAGATCTCGCCCTCAGTTTCATAAATATACTTTAATCCATGGGCCAGAAAAGCCGGTTGTGGGGCCCCAGGCAAGAGCTCAGACAGGAAACTCCCACTATACCGAGCTGGGCAGCTGAGCAGGTGAAGCTACCTCACCAGGCCCCCTAGTGAGCCATCTACCAGGCCAGAGATAGGCATCAGCTGGGTGGGGCGGGAGCATCCTCTAAGGTGCTCTGAGACCAGGCAGGGGCTGGGCACGCCCTCTCTCCACCTGGCCTCCTAGGAGGGCAGGTTGGCGGCACTTGCCCTTGACCAACCCTCCTCACCAAGGATTTGAGCAACTATTTTCTTTCTTTCCCCTCTAACTTTAGGAGCCCTGGCCATGGCCCCTGCCCCCCCTGAGGTCTGCCCACAGCTCCTCTGGCTCTGAGCCATGGGACTAAGTGGAGTTAAAAAAGCAGGCACCACCCTCCCCCAAAGTGGCATGCCTGAGCCAGGACCTCAATAAACTGAAGAGAAGGGGCTTATCCTAAAATTGTGAGGGTCAGCACCCTCCTCTTGCCACTCTCTGTTCCCACAGCTGATTATTCTGAGCTTCTAAAGATCAGAGCCCCTGCCGATCCCTGCATTTCTAAGATCTGAGGACCTGAGGGTCCCTTGATACTAAGAGACCTAGGCGGGGACTCCGTACCTGCTTGCCTACCTTAGTCCCTCCCCCAGCAACATCAGCCAATGCCAAGAGGCATCCAGAGGACAGAGCTGTGAGTCAGTATAAATTCCCAGTCTCGCCACCCAGCTGGAGAGCCACAGCAATGCTCCAGAAGCAGATGCCCGCCTGGATCTCCCACTGCCTACCAGACCCATGCCACGCAGAAGATGGCAGACCCCTGGGTCCCTGCGTCTCGGAGGTGAGGAAGCTGTGCTGGATGGGTGGTGCCAGGAACTGAGAGCAGAAGACGGGCTCTGGGAGCCCGGGGGCACTGTGGACTCCAGAGATGTGGAGTGCCTCTGCTGGGGCTGCCCCCACCTAGCACCTGGGGACGTGGTCTGGCCCAGTTGGCACTGGAGCTCCGGGGTGGGTGGCCCAGCTATGGGTACCCACAAGCTTGACAAGATGCCATGGAGTGGCTCAGGGCCGTGCTGGGGCCAGGCCAACAGCCAGGTGGACAGCGCTCAGCACTGCCAGGAGTGGGCCCATGTTTGACCTACCCTAGCAGCAAGCAGGTATTTACCCTGTGTCCACTGAGAATGACATGCCGTGTGAGTGTGTGGTGTGATGTCTGGTGAGGATCGGGGACATTGCCCACCTGTCACCACTGGCCAAGAAGTCTTGACCTGGGCCTGTGGTCAAGGCTCCTGGGTCTCTCCAGCTCCTCCCCTCAGCCTGGCAGGAAGACCCCAGGTTCATGGTCAGATTGCCAGGGCTCTAGACCAGCTCTGCCTTGCCTTTCCTATCTTATCTCGCTCTTCTAATTTGCTATGGGCACGCCATGCCAACGACTATCTGCAGCAACTTATTTCTCATTACCTTCCCCAGCCCACGCTAAATCACTGAATGAGATGAGTGATGCCCTGGAAGTGCCTTGTCCTTTTTGGGGTGGGAGATGGAGACCCTATTCAGTCTCCATGGAGCCCGGGAGGGGAGCTCTGTGCAGTCTGGTGCCAGTGTCCCACTGCCCTGGCCAGAACAGACATGGCCTCCAGGGGTGTACCCACATTTCCCAGCCCTCGGGAAACTTAAGTTAGCAGCTAAATAGCCCTCACAGGCTCAGAGGTGCAAGTCTCCTGTGGTAACAGAGGTATCCTAGGAAGATCAATAGAAATCCTTCATATTTGTAAAGATCTGTGGTTTACAGAGCTAATCGCTGACTAGAGAGCACAGAAGATGAAAAATGGATGTCAGCGGGGAAGGGAAAGAGTGGGTCTGAGGAGGCTTCATGGTGGAGGTGGTCAGCACTCGCTCCTCCGTCCCCAGTCTTACCGAGTCTCCAAGAGCCTGGGCCGGGCCGTGAATGCCTCCACTGAAGGAACAGGGCTTACCTCGAAGTGGGGACTGAAGTAACTGAGAACTGCGCCTGCCCTCTCAGGTCCTAGAAGTTCCATGACTCAGAGCTGAGACTTTTTGCCCTGCCTCTTCACCTAGCCTGGGTAGTAAAAAGGAAATCAGCCCTAGTGGCTCCTTGCAGGTGACCCCTAGTGTGGGATGTTGCTCAGACTACCTCAACCTGCCTGGTTCGGGGGTCTCGCAGAGTCTCCACCCCAATGGTCTCCTTTTCAGACAGGCCTGTGCATCCCAGAAGCTATCACCAGGCTCTGACACAAGCACTGAAAGGAACTGTTGGATCCACCCAGCTCTCTGGAAAGGAGGAGATGGCATCACTAGCCAGGCCTGTCCTGAGAACCTTGGGGAGGGCAGTTCCCACAGGCTCCAGGGGAGCTAGCTTCCCCCCATTAGTGCCCCAAACCTTGTGGGCTGGTTTGGTTAGGGCATGCCTCACCTGAGGATGGGTATCAGACCCACCACTTCGGAAACATAGTTGTCAGACCCTCCTCCCCACTCCCACCCTTACCTGGGAGCCTGGCCCTGAGTGACTACCTGTAACTACATTTTAACTAATTTGTAGTGATAGCTAGACTCTTGGGGTATAAGGAGAGTCCAAAATTGGAAGCTGAGGGTTTTACTCCTGCCGCTACTGTGAACTAGTCTAGGGCATGACCCGGAGCAAGATTTGAGTTGATTTGGCTCATTCACAGTGAAGGCCAGTGTCCAGGTGGCTGGAGAGCATCCTGTGCTGCAGTCAGGGAGACCTACACCTGAGTCCTGTCACTTCTGGGCTGTGTGACCCTGTGTGAGATGCAGTTTCTCTAAACTCAGCCTTCTCTGCAAAGCAGGTGTAATAGTACTTTCTTCAGAGCATGGTTAGAAGGCTGGGTGAGAACAGATGCAATGCACCCAGTGTGGTGTCAGGACCTGGCACCCTGGAGGAGGGTAATGAATTGGGTCCTCCGGCCTGTCCACCAAAAGGTCTGTCTATAAAGCGATGGAGTGGGGACAGTAACATTGGATTGCGTAATAGCCACTCCTGAGAATCAAGGGGTTCCATCTTTTTCACACCAGCTAGCAAATGCCCCCTGTCCTAGGAGGTCCGAAGGGAAATGAAGCCCTGGCAAGATCAGCGCCAGGGACCAAGGCTGGGGAGGAAGGTAGAAGCAATTCGTGTCAACAGCCTGAGGAATGATGTCCCAGAAAACTGCTTCTACCCACCCTCCTCACACAGCTATACTGCTATACTGGTTGTTAGTGTGTCTAAATGCATTTTTGTACTGTTTGCCAAATTGTCCCTGTTTGGAGCTCCAGCACCTTGGGTGCTCCCTAGTCCTCACCCTAGGACCCTTCAATGCCTAATGAACTGCAGGATTTCATGCCTGTCCCCACTCCGGGGCTGCAGCCCGGCTGGCACAGGACCTGACCCTGCCTGTTGTTAGGTATTTCAACCAGGGCATCCTGTTCTAGGGACGGGCTTGTCCAAGTCCCTGAAGTCCTTACTCTTAGCACACCATAAGCTACCCATAAACTTGGGTTTCTTAATCTCGCTGGTTTCTGGTTCCCATCTGCAGAGTCACTGACACTGCTTTGTTCTTTTGCATTTTTCTGCTCTGTATGAATTACCTCTGGGGCCATGAATTTGTGTGTATTTCCAGCCCCACTCCAATTGAGCATATTTATCAGGAGCAAAATATTCATTTTAAGCCAAGAAGGTCATTTTTTTACAGTCCTGACTCCCAAAATCCTCTGGGCCCAAGACTCGAGTCCTATGTTCCCTCTGTCTCCCTGCTGGGAGATGTAAGAGGGCTTTGTAGGGGTTTTGAAATTGGGTCTCTCCCGCAAAAGCCTGGGCCAGAAGGTATGATCAGAAGCTCAAGGTAGACCACAAGGAGCCCTCTGTGGCTATTAGGAAACGGAAACTTCTCCAAGAACACTTCCAGCTCTGATGTGCTCTGACTGTTTGAGAGAGAGGCCGCGTGGCCCCTGTAGAGCACTGCGAGTGGGAGCGCAGCCAGTGTTTGGGGTGTTTGGGGGCTTTGGGGAAATTCAGGGTAAAAAGAAGAATCTGTCAGAAAAATAGATTCTAATAACAGGTTCTAAGAGCAAAAGGAAGAGGAGGTGAGGGTACGTAGCACCTGCCCTCATGTGTGCTGAGGATGCTTTCACGGGACATGGCAGTGTAGTTGTGGTTATGAACATGGGCTTAAGAATTAGGACTGGATTCAAAGTTGGGTTCCTCTGATTCTAGCCAAGCGCCTGAAGCCGAAGGACTTAGGCTCAGACTCTCCATCTGTAAAGTGAGGCTACTAATAACTGCTCCATGGGGTATCGTAAGCTTTGAGCAAGACAAAATGCAGAGGGTATGCACACAACACTTAGCAAATGACAGACACTCGGCAGGTGGTAGCCGATGTGGTTATTGCTTCTGAGTTGGAGTAGAAAGAAATGGTCAACGGTCATTGGAAGTTATCAGGGTAGATGACAGCAGAGAGCTTTTCCTGGAAGGTAGGGTGACGGCAGGTGAGGTCCTGCAGGAAAATGCAAAGGCTCCTTCCCTTCCAGAGAAGACACAAGAGAGCCGGGCAGGGCCAAGGACAGCCCCTTCTGGAGGCAGGAGAACAGTAGTGATAGCCAAGCGGACCAGGGCTGTGGGTTCAGAGCCCTCCAACACTATGAAATGCCCCTGACGACTGACCCCTGTCCAGCTGAAGCCTTAGTCGTCTTCCCACTTGAAGCGCCCTAGCTGCCCTCTGAGAAAGTGGATCAGTGGGAGCAGGCTTTACCAGAGCCTTTCGCCTTTGTGGAAGTTGACTCCTCCTTCCTCACCAGACCAGGCTGTGATACCACTCTGCCCAGGTAGGGAGTGAGAAGTAAGAACCCCAATGTACCCAGAGAGGGTCTGGCCAAAGGCCACAGCTGTGTCTCTAAAACCAGAAGAGAAATGGTTTGCGTGGCCTTTGACCCAAGTTACAAAGCTCAAAACAGAATCCTGTTAGGGCAAGTTATTGACCTTGAAGATATTCAATATTTCAGAGTTCACTCTCACAAAAGGAATCCTTAAACTATAATAGACCGCCAGGTGGGCTTTTATTCTGATTTTGAGGCAGATGTTGGGGAGGGAGGAGGAAAAGACCTTAAAATCGACTACATATCTATCTCAGGGACTAAGCAGCAGTAATCATTTTACTGCTGCTGGTTAGAATGAAGCCCCTGAAAAGGCTGGAAGGACAGACATCAAAATGGTAACAGTCCTCATAACAAGTTAAAAAAATTGTAACTGTACGCGGTGACGGATGTTAACTAAACTCACTGCAGTGATCATATCGTAACATATGTAGATACATATTCACACATCAGATCATTATGTTGTACACCTAAAACTAGAGCAATGTTACAGGTCAGTTATATCTCAGTTTTAAAAAAAGATACCAACCCCTCTATTATATAGGTTTTATGAGGATTAGAAACCAAGAAAAGTGTCTGACAAATAGTAAGTGTTTGATAGATGATAGTTATTACAAATGTTATTGTCTCTGGTATTAGCCAAGGCAGATGAGCTATCTGTGGACAGTCTGAGTTGAAAACAAAAATAATTATAACATCAAAAAATTTAATAATGATAATGATCATTTTTGAGTGGTAAGATTATGGGGATTCTTCTTTTCTTCATGCTTTTCTTTTCCCCAAACTCCAATATTACTTAAGGAGGCAAGGACTGCATCCTCTTACAAAGGTATGGAGTGATTTTAGCAACCCAGAGTGTACTATGCGGGGTGTAAGGCTCTAGTTCAGAGACCTCTCCAAATGCAGTGCTTTGGTGGGTTGGGGGAGTCTCCTGGCATCTGCTATGGGCATGGGCTGGGAGCGGGTGGTAAAAAGACTCACCTAAGCCCAGGTAAAACTTTCAGAGGAAGGGTTTCAAGTCCCAAGATTTGAAGAGAACAGGCATGAAGCTGCCCCTCTTCTGGGGTGTGCTGGCTCAGCGTGGGGAAAGGAGAAAACCCCTCAGCTTGGTGCCTGGGGCCCACTGGGGACCAGAGAGTCCCCCAGGGCCCAGAAGCGAGGCTTGACTGTGGGAGCCTTCCTGAGTCCAGACAGTGGGATCCTGTGGCCAGCTTGAGCTACTCACTGTCAAGGCCACCTGCCATCGTTGTCTGGATAGTGAGTCTACTGTCCTCTCACTCTACAGGAGGGGCTGTCTCCATGCTACCTGCTAACGGTGAGGATCATCCGGATGAAAAACGTCCGGCAGGCTGATACGGGTGAGTATCTTCCTCTCACTTTCCTCCTTCTCTGTATATAGGGCCTGGATGGAGACAGGCCCTGGCTGCAGACATGGTCAGGTGTGTCTGTGTGTGCCCACGTGCATGTATATGTGTGTGCATGTGTGTGTGTGCACTCTACACGCAGGTTGTCTTTTCAGACTTTGGGGTTTATATCAATTTTCTGGCCTCTCCTACTAGCTGCAACCTTGGCACTACCAGCCCCTGCATCTGCCTGCACCCAAGAGCGCTATTCACCTCACTCTCTCCACCCAGTGCCCCCTCCCTGGTACCCATTTCCAGGAGCTCCAACTTCCCCCACGCTGGGCACTCCTTGCTTCTGTATGAGTTTTGGGGCTGTTTGGGGTGAAGGGGTAGGAGAGGCCCTTAGGCATCAGGAAGCCAGCTGCCGGCCTAGTCCCACTGTTCCTTCTCAGGACCTGGATCCCATATCGGGTTCCTGGGTCCATGCCAGAATCCTCCTGGCACCCAATTCTGCAGTTTGGCCCCAAGATGTGGTTTGACTCACCAGGGCTGTTTATACAGTATTTTCTTGAAACCTTAACTTTACCTTCATCCCAGCCCCTGCAGCATTCCTATGCCATGGGGGCCTACGGAAGTCTCTGACTTCAGGAAGAAATGACAGCATCTGGGTAGACAGGATGCTCCCCCCATAACTGTCTTTGGGGTGGTATTTCAAGAGATCAGGAGAACCAAAAACCGCTCCCTATGCTTCCCTCATCTCCCCCCCACCTCCATCTGAGAGAAAACTTGGACCTCAAGGAGGAGAATACTCAGCGTCAAGGCCCCACCACTGAGGGGGTGTCCCCACACATTGCTAACCACACAAGAATGACCCAACAGCCACCAGGGCTCCCCAGAGACTTGTTGTACTCCCACTGCTCTGAGGTTCATCTCAGAGGGGCAGGGGATGCACAGAGCCATGATACCAAGTAGACTTTCTAACAAGGGGAGACATATCTGCAGCAAGTGGTTATAGAAGAGTCATAGAATAAGACTTTCTAATCTTGTCAGCACAGAACTAAGACCCAGAGGAGGACACTGAAAACTGCAAATAGCTAAGGAAGGCTGCACTGGGTCCTGGGTCTGAGAGGGGCAGGATGCGAGTATCCAGAGGCCCAGGGGGCTCAGTCTGGGGAGGGGCCGTCCTGAAGGAGAGAGGGGAATGTATCCCCAGAGCACCTGCTGGGGGCCAGCCTGGGGCCAGCCTGGGGCCAGGCGTCCAAACACCATTCGACCCTCCCAGCAACCTGAGGGTAGTGCTATGAGGCCCGTTTTGCACAGAAGGGTTAGGGAAAGTGTTTGATCCCAGGTCTGGAGAGATGTGGAGTGGAAGGGAGAAGCCAGGAAAGGAGGCTAGAGCCAGCGGTGGGGGGTGAGGAAGCCAGGCAGCGAAAGATCAGGGTCTAAGTGATGGGCACCTGAGCCCACAAGGAAGGGATTGTGTGACTCCCCCAGGGCTACCACACAGATTGCGCTGGGACATAGGTGGGGAGAGGCTGAGAAGCTTGCAGCGCAGGGATAAGTGTGGAGGCTGGTGGAGGGAGGGCCCTGGAGCCCCAGAGAAAGCAAAGGGATCAGGCAGGATTCAGACTGAGTACCCCGGACGGTGAGTGTCCGGAGCCCGTTCCAGCAGGAGCATTTCCAGCCGGTGTCCAGCTTGGGCCAGCACTGCCGAAAGGGCCAGAAGAGGGCCAGGGGTTTATCCTCGGGCTTCTCAAGGCCTTCCAGCCCGCCAGAGAGTGATCTGAGGAGTGTGGAAGTGTCCCATGGGCCTGGGGCCTGGCCGCCTCTTTCATCTATTGCCCATGCCACACTTCACCCCACTCCCCGCAGGGACAACCACAGCTCTCACACCCTCAGCTGCCCGCACCCACCTCCACTCCTCTCCAGGTGTGTCTGTCCCAGCCCTGCGAGTCACCTGGCTTGCAAATGTACCTGCATGCGCAGACCTGCCCATTTTCCAGGGCCTTTCTGTCTTCTCCCTGCTGTACCCCTGATTGGAGATCGGGGGCTGGGGAAGCAGACAGCCAGAGAAATGGGCTGAGGTCTGGTTCCGCCGCCCCTTGGCCTCCCTTCCTCACCAGCTCCTTGGCACACAGGCTGCCTTTTGAGGGGACCTGGTACCCTGTGAGCACCCCTAGCTGTGTTTTCTTCATTTTCCCTGAGGGACAGGGTTAGGGGCATGCATGGTGTCTGGGGGAACCAACCCAGTCACGTTGTGTCTGGACCCCACAGTTGTCACAGGCTGGGCTCTGTTGCTGCCTTACCTGGTAAGGTTGGAGACTACCCTGTCCTCTAGGTTCTGGGCTACCCTCACCCTAAATCATTCCCTCTGGCTTATAGCAAAAGCATTCCTCTCTGGTTCAGCCTCTAATGCGTGTCTGAGTTTCCAAGAGTTCAAGGAGCCTGAAAGAGGAGATTGAAGGATGAGATTCAGTGATGACCCCCCTCGCCAGGGAGCGTAACACCCAGACCTGGGCAAGAACTGGAAGGGAGTCAGCCCAGAAACCTCCCAGCTGTCAAATGTTTTTATTCCTCTTCGGAAAATAAATTAAAATGAAAACCAGCCCCCAAGGGCGGCAGGGAGGCAGGTGTCTCTGGAGGTATTAGGGAGACATTGCTCTCAACATCTGTAGGGATCATTGAGTCATTTTGGCCACCCACATCCAGGAAAGGATATATGTCATTCTGATGACCAAGCCTTCTGTCACTCCACGAGGAACAAGGATTAGAATCTATCTATGCCTAGGAAATTCCCTGCACCCTGACATTCTCAGAGTTGGGTCACCGTTGCTTAACCATTCTTCATTACAAACACGATGGTCACCGTCCTTGCAGTCGGCTAATGACGCCTGCCCCTTATTGCCAACCGGATTTCCTCCATCGTCCCTCCCTCTCTCAGATTACCTCTTCTTTGGGTTGCATTCTCCTTCTTCTCAACCTACGGGGAGGAGATGGGAACAGCTCTCCGCAAAAGGACTGAAAAACAAATTTACCCTTGAAGGGTGGGTATCTGATCAACTCTGTCTCTTAGAGGCCAAAAATATTGAGATTTATTTAATGCACTAAATGGGAGAATTTTAGGCATGGACCGATGATAGGAAAGGGATTTCAGAGGAAAAATGGGCTTTATAGTGTCCATTATATCGTGCTAAGCAAATGAGTGTGGAGTTGCTGCCTATGGGCTTCAAGTGTATAGGAGGCAGACCCAAGGAGAATGTTACAGGGCCAAGAGAAGGGGTCAGTGTCCAAAAAGAGCCACAGTAGAAATCTGGGATGACTGAGCAGGCCCCTAGGGAGTCTCCCAATGGGCAGAGGGATTAGGCATGCCAACTTGCTTACGTGTATCTGCAGTGACTCAGCCAGGATTTCTGGGGCTACTGATACAGCCCACTAGCAGGAAGTGTGGTTTTTCCATTCATCCATTCACTCAACAATTACCTACTAAATGCTGACACATGGTCTTTCCAGCCTGCCAGTGTTCAGGGTGCGCTGTTAGCCAGTGCTCTGCCAGGAGAAAAACAGAGGGCTCTGGGCTAAGAGGGACACGTGGCCCAGGTTTGGGGACTCAGGGAAGTCTTCCAGAGGAAGTTCCTTCTGAAACCTAAAGGGGCTAGCCAAGGGAGAAGTGAGGTGAAAGCGGAAGAGCAGGGTATTCTAGGCAGAAGGAATGACAGAACAGCATGGTGCCTCCTGAGACCTACAAGTGATTGGGTTTGGCTGGAGTCTCGAGTGCAAGTGCAAGCATGGGAGCATCTGCATGTGTGCATGCATATGTGTGTGTGCATATGTGTTTGTGCATATGTGTGTGTGTTTGGGGGCAGGGCAAGGGGGCTGGGGTACAGGGAGGGTGGAAAGATAAGGCTGAGTCTGGGGAAGTTGGCAGGGGCAGCCATGTTGAGTGGGTGGGACTCCTTCCTGGGGGCAGATAGGAGCCATTGAAAGATCTTCAACTGGGGAGTGACATGGTCACATCTAAAAGGATCCCTCTGGTTTCTCTTGAGAGAAAAGATTAGAGTAGGGCAAGACAGAAGACAAGGTGCCCAGTGGGAAAGAGGCAGCTGAGATGAAGGAGGCCTACACCAAGGCAGTGGCCGTGCCAGTAAGGAGATATGGGTGGGCTGGAGAGATCGAAGGAGCCAAATTGACTCAATGAGGGAGTCAAGGACAATACGTGGTGTCTGGCCTGGACACCTGAGTTGATGATGAGAAGTAGCAGCTTAGGCATGGTGGGGACGAGGGGATGATGAAGTCATTTTTTTTTTTCATTCTATTAGGTGTTGGTCATTCTTTATGTCTGGATTAAATGATGATTGTGACATTTAAAGGACAGTGTCATCTCACCTTTATTCAGTGGGAAGAGGACTGTGAATGCCATTCACGGAATGGTAACCCCTCAAAGATGGACCAGACATTGGAGAAAAAATCAGAAGCTAGGGATACTTGTGATGTAATCCATGGTTATCAACTCTGATAAAGTTCTCGGTGTAGTGATAATGTAGGGTCAAGTCAGTCCAGGGATACGCCTCTGGTTTCAATCTCACAGAACTTTATTAACAACAACCGTGAACTAGTTTGGATCAGTCCTATCAGTACAGAACACCCTTGCCCACAACAGCTCTACGATCCGGAGGACTCTCTGACTCTGGAAACTCCTGCCATTTCCCATTTTCTGTGTATTTGATGTGAACCCTGGGAATTAGCCCAGCAGATTGCCAGGCGGGTGACAAGGCACCTCTTCTTCCCAGGTAGACTGGAAGGAGGGAACCAGGCTGGGTTGCTGTTTTTCACCCAGTGACTTCTGGTGCTCCAACCAAAAGACCTTGGAGGTCATCTTCCACTTTGGGAGGACCTATTGGGATCGAAGCTTCTGTTCCTTCTCCCGAGCACAGCCAGCGTCGGCACAGTTGGGTCGTTCATTGCAAATGAGAAACAAAGTCTGTGGTTCCACTGTGAGGGTTTCTTGAGTCACACACCTCATGCCGTAAGACCAGTGTAGGAATGAAGAACCCAGCAGTGCAGTTGAGATATTTGGTCACATGTAGACGGTGGTACCTTCTCCTGGGTCCTGCCGAATAGCTTGTTCTTCCCATGCACTTTCCCACTGGGGCCCTCTGGGCTGATCACAACAGACTGAGTCCCTTCTAATCCTTGCTTCTCCTCAGCCCAGAGGAAGAGCTGAGCCCTACCTTTGTTTCCCTGGTGCCCTGGGTTCATGCAAGAGGTAAACTGGACGCTTTGGGGTTGGTCCTCCAGATCTTTCCCTAGAAGAGAGAAAGCTGTGCATCATACCCTTGTCCCAAACCAGAGAGCCAGGATGCTTCTGATAAAAGCCAGAGGCCATCCATGTCCATGAGAACAGTCAGCGAGACCTGGGTCCCCCTCTGTGAAACCTCTAGCCTACAGCTTGTGACCTTCTCTGGGCTGTGGGACAAAAGTCTCTGGAGAGTCAGACTCATGAGTCGGGGGGGATCTGAAACCGAGACAAGGCCTTCTTGCTCTGGAAGTGACTTGCCCGAAGTTACCTTCTGACTCCACACTCTCTCCAGCCTGGACATGCACTGACAGCTTGCTCTTTCCTCCCACACTTGTCTCCACTGGACAGTGAGCCAGACAGACTGCTACGTGAGCCTCTTGCTGCCCACCACCTCTCACGAGAAGCTGAGGACTAGGACCATCTCCAACTGCCCAAACCCAGAATGGAATGAAAGCTTCACCTTCCAGATCCAGAGCCAAGTGAAGGTGAGAGGTGGGAGGCTGCACCTGTCGGCCCTGCCTGCCTTTCGGTTCCCCTCCTTGCAAGCTTGTCTTTCTCTTGGTTCATATATCTTCCTTATGCCCATTTGTCTTTCTTTCTGCCTACTTCTTGTTCTCCTATTGACCTATCGTCTCACTCACCCGCTCCTTTCAGCCTGTCTCATACTTGTCCCTCTCTGAGTCTTCTTATCCTTCCACCTTCTTTCCTGTCCCTCTTGTCCTTCTACTTAATGGTTTCTGGAACTGGGTGTCTCCTGCCCCCAAATAGAGTATGTTTCCAGCACCTTCCAGGACATACTCCAGAGCAGGAGAAGGCACCGAAGAGAAGAGCCATTCCATTCACTAGGTCCCAAGCCAGTCTAATTCCATCCAGAGGGCTTTCTCTATCTTGAAGTCTTTTAATATTGCTCTATTATTTCTAACTCCTTGGGTGCGCGTTCTTTATTTGTGATCTGTTTCATGGAATTGATCTTCCTCAGATATACGGTGACTCTAAGCCAAGATCGCCTCTCCTTGTGGGAGAATTCTCCCTTGAGCACGCTGAGTTGCGACCACCTCAGCAGAGCGCTCCTTATGAGAAGCTTGGCCGCAGCATAGAGGAACCAACCAGTCTTGGGACACTTGAGACCTGGGAGCTCTATCCAGCTTACCGGTTTCATACCTTAGACATGATCCTCCATTTCTGTTTCATGACAAATATGTTTTATATTTATTGTTTTAAAAATACCTATCATATACCTGGTTCAGGTGAAAGAAGGGGGATTGTGATGTGGGCTCAATTGGTCATCTGGAAATCATAATTGGGGCTTCCTTTGTTTAAAGACCTAGGGGGCTACTGGGTTGGTTCTGGGACATACCTGGCTTTCTGGTAATTACAAGGTCAACAGACCTCATTCGGTTGCAAATGCTCAGAACCACCTCATGCGTACCAAGTAGGGACCAAAGAGGCAAACCCAGTTCCAACCCACATCTCCCAGGATCCTTGGAACAAGAAGCCTCAGAGGTTAACCCGTGTCACCTGATTCCACTGACTTCAGAGTTCAGTCAGATGACAGGGTAGGTGCTCAACTCTTGACACGCTGCCTTGGGACCATCCATGAGACATTGTTAGGAGCTGATGAGCCAAAAGATGGAGTTCCAACACCCGACCCCAACCCCATCAAGTATCGGAGTGCCTGTAATCTTTGGCACATCACTCCCCTGGAGTGTTAAGATGTTAGCTTCCTTGATCTGGGTTTTCTAACTCCACAGGAGCTGTCTTCAGCTCCTGAGGTCCCAGTGCTAAACATAGTCCATGTCCTGGCAGGAGTCTTGCTTGCTCTGCCCTTCCGTCCTCCCCTCAGGTAAAATGAACTCCCTCATGCTTCGCAGGGCCCTGCCAAGCTTGCAAAATTCTCCAATAGGGGAGGTAGAGCAGAGGGGCAGGAAGGCTTCAGAGAGTTGGAAAGGGTGGGGTAGACACTTTTCTCTCTAAATTCATTTCCCTACAAATACCTCACACATCTAAGCAGGGACCTTTGTGCTGGTCCCTGTTCCTCAGACCCACCTCCTTGATAGGACTGACGTCAAGGGGAGCAGGTACCTGGGTCCATGCCAACATTATAACCGGACTTGCCTTCCCTCCTAGAATGTGCTAGAGCTGAGTGTCTGTGATGAAGACACAGTGACACCAGATGACCATCTCTTGACAGTTCTCTATGACCTCACCAAGTTGTGCTTCAGGGAGAAAACCCATGTGAAGCTCCCGCTCAACCCAGAGGTGGGTGCAGTTGCCAAGCCCCTCAGCCTCCTGCCTCATGAGGTGCTGCGCTCATTCCCATGATGCCTTTCCACAGGCTCCTCTCTGTGTAACAGTCAAGTCAGGGGAAGATAACTGCTGATCCGAATCCCAGTGCTATTGCTTACCAGCGCTATGACCTTGTGGAGGTCACGCCATCCCTCTGAGTTCTTTTTCCTCCTCTGTACAATGGTGATATTCATACTTACCATGCAGAGACATTGTGAGACTTAAATGGGAAACCGTGACTAAGGCACCTAGCACCGTTCACAGTACAAAGTGAAGGTGCAGTAAGTGTTGGTTCTCCTTCCTCTTTTCCTTCCCTCAGCGCCTTGTTGCTGGGATAGCCCCAGGGGACAGAGGACAGATGACAGTGAAGGAGGGCAAGCCTGCAAATCAGATAAAGTCAGAGCTGGAAAGGACTGGGATGTTACAGAATAGGTTCAATCATTCAACAAATGCTCGAATGCCCGCTATGGGCAGGCACTGCCAGAGGCACTGGGGACATGTCAGGGTCCGAGCAGGCCTGCCCTCGCCTGGATCACATTTCAGTGGGGAAATTAAGGTCCAGTGAGTCACAGCGAGTCACAACTTACCTGAAGTTACGCAGTAGGAGGTGTAAAGGAACAGGCAGAAAAGCGGCCCCTGCCCTTCAGCAGTGAACTTTCTGGGGGCAACATCGCAGCTCTCCCTCGCCCCACACACGGGCCTTTGGGAAGGCAGGTGTGCAATGTGAACTAGAGTAACGGGCGTCAAAGATGAAAGGGAAACATCCTGGGGCCGAAGAGTTTGAATGCCGGGGATGGGGTCATCTCCATACCCTGACCCTCCCCTGGGTGGTCAGCGATGTTCTTGGTGTCAAAGAGTTGGGGACAACAGGAGGCAGGGGGGACAACTAGAGCCAGAGCAGCTGCCCCCACTCCATACCAGCAGGACAGCTTCACAGGGAGGATGGGCAGGTTCACGGAGGCTCCTGGGTCAGCTCACAGCTCACAGCGGCCCTCCCTTCCTCCTGCAGGGCATGGAGGAGCTGGAGGTAGAGTTCCTGCTGGATAAGAGGTGAGTAGGCCCCAGCCCCTGAGGGTTCCCCAAGTTTCCTGGCCCCCAAGTTGCATTTCAGCCTGGTCTGCATTTTTGCTGTCTTCCCCTCTTCCACTCTTCCTGCTGGCACTCACCTCAGACTCCTCACTCAGTATTAGAATCACTGGGAGCTTTCAAATTCTACAGGTGCCTGGGCCCCACCCCTACTCACCCTGTTCTACTGACATCAGTATTGCTTTAAAGATCTGATATCCTGACCAAAACCCTGCCTTAGCTCCCCTGCGTTCCTGAGAGTGGCCTCTGGGAAGAATTCCTGCCACCGTAGTGACCAGGGCTTGCTGAGGCCAGGCTGAGAAAGAGGCCAAGACCAAGGGATCTCCTCCTTGGCCCAGAACTGTTAGAACAAGCCCCCCCAAACCCTGGCCTAGAGCAGAGGCTGGCCCTGTTCCCTTCTGCAGCCACCTCTGGGGCCAAGTCAGGGGAGGCTCTGAGCCAACATGCGAAGTTATTTCCCACCGTGTGCAATTAGAAGAATGACCCAGGGTCCTAGCAGTCTGACTATACTGGGGACTCAAGTGGAATTGGGTCAAGAGTTGGAGGATGGGAAGGATAAGAGGACAGAGAGAGAAGGTAGAGAAAGGGCAGTGAGGGAGGACAGCAGGTCCCCTGCCCAGGGGGACAAGCCTGCCCCAGGACAGCTGGCTGTGCCCCTCTTCATAGCCCTGGCAGAGCTGACCCCCTGGATTTCTGATCAGCCAGGGACAGAGGACTAGAGGAATGAGCTAGAACAAGAGGGCTAGTCACATTCCACTAAGAGGGTCTTCTGCCTAAGGCTCCTGAACCTACAGTAGGCCTTCGGATAATGTCTCAACATCTTCTGTCATTTTGTTATAATAATGAGATGACATAGAAAATTAACTCTCATTTATTTCGATTAGCTCATGTTAAAATTGGTTTTGTTACACGTCATTGCACCACGATTCCAAGAACCTAAAGGGGACATTCAGTGAGGAATTACTGTATTTGAGGTGCCTCATTTCCCATCAATAGCTGGTGAACAAGTTAAAAATCAACTCTGTGTCACATTAAAGAAAACCCGGGCTCTCTTTTCCAGGTCTTGATTTGACAGGAATTTTAGGGCAGGGAGTAGAATCCTTGGTTGAATTAATTGGCTTGTGAAATAAAATATGTCAAAATTGGTACTAAAAGTTGATCTGGAGACACCGTCATCTTGGGCTTAAGTGTCCTGCTAAGCGTCACCTTAGAGACTTATATTCTGGGCTTATAACACAAGGACCTTTCTTGCTCACCAGGCGCCTTTCTGCCTGGGTCAGAACTGTGTGTTAAATGCATAAACTAAACAAAGCGCAGAATGGAGAACGGACCCGTTTCTCTGCCAGAACTATTTACATCTGCTCTAGCTAGTGGCCTGGCCTTTCCTTGCTTCCTGCTTATTCTCATAACTCTGCACTTTATCTGGTTGGACACAAAGAACAGTTATTCTTTAAGGGTAAAAAAGGAGGGGGGGTCTTCTTCTAGTCCTTCGAACCTGTAAATCAATTTTTTTCCTGGAAATTCTACTTAAAATCTATGCCAGTTTTCTCCTTGACAATCTACAAACCTAAGGTTTCTTAAGTCAATATTTTTCACGAGGACCGGGGAGGCTCTGCCGTCTCATTATTGACCCTGTTTAGACTTTGTGTCACTTTTGCGAGAGATCAGTCAAGAATGACATAACTGACCAGGAGTTCTCACTTTGTTTTTCAGGCCCTCTCACCATGAGACCCTCATCACCAATGGCGTGCTGGTGGTAATTGTCCTTCCAGGCTCCTGTAATGTCAGAGGCCACATGTGGCTGCTGCTCTCAGGGGAACAAGCTATGGGAGAGAACCCTGGGCCCAGCTTGGCCCCTGTCCCAGAGCGCACTGGGAGTCAAACTAACTGAAGCCAGCCCAAAGGGGCAAGGGCCGAGGTGGGGCCTCGGCTGGGCTCCTAACTCTGGGGAGGGGGTAGTTAGGACATCAGTGCCCCTGGCCCAGCAGCCCAGATTCCACACCAAGATGCCTCCTTCCTGGGAACCTCCCCAATAAAAGCACCTTTTTTCTGGGAGGAGGAGGCAGCCTCCTCCCAGAATCGATCGCAGTCCCATTTTCCCCCACCCCAATCCCTCTGCAGGCGCAAGCTCAGTATTAAAAATATTTCCACAATTCAGCTGTTGATATAGGCATTCTAATTAGAGGCATCTAATACCCCAGGATTCAAAATCTCTCCCCCAAAAATTAGTCTTTGGGAGTTTGTGATGAAGGAATTTGACCTGCCTCTGCAACTTGAGAAGGCTATTTCATTGGAAGTTACTCACCTTCAAAGGCCAAAGTGGAAGTTCCCTCAGGTTCTACCTCAAACCTGCAGCTGAGAATGTGACCTCCGGTAGATGGTGACCATACACGCTAGATTTTTTAGTAGAACCTCATTTTTAAATATTTGATCTCTGAATAGGAAGATGGCAGTACTTGACTGGGCTCAGGAAACGTGTTGGGCCCACCCAGGCTTGGTCCCAGGTCAGGTCACTCAGAGCAAGGGGCGATGCATGCTGGGAGTGACCCTCGCTTCTTCGTTACAGGCTCGACAAGTCTCCCACCTGGAGGTTCACGCGGAATCCAGAAGGCAGAGGAAGAATAGGAAAAGTGGGTCCCCTGACTGCCTCTGCCTGCCTGGGGAGGCGGGGGCACAGGGCTCCTTCCCACCCACGCCAGCACCAGGACTGGCTGTGCCAGGGCTGCCCTGGGCTCAGTCGGGGAACCCGGAACTTGGCAGGAAATGCTTCGGAATCGCCTCACCCTCAGGGCCTGTGAACCCCTGTTTCCCCATCCCCCGCCCCTCTCTAAGGGGCATGCTCTTCCAGGCACCTACATGACCCTTGAAGCTTCCCAGGCCTGAGAAGTGCCCTGGGCCAGGGGTCAGTGGCACAGTGCTGTCCACGCAGGTCTGCACTGTATCCCGGCCACACCTAGGGTTTGCTGGATCTGGTGCAGTGGGCGGCACCAGGGTGGGTGGACACTGGCAACACCCAGGGCCCCTCTAGCTGTGCCCCTTCCTCTGACCAGGTGACAATTCACAGAGAGTCTTAGCATTTGGTAACTGGCAGGGACCTAAGAGATCCACAAACGTGAGACTCTCCTATTCGCTGATCCACCCCCTACCACACATGCAAGAACTTCTAGCCCTGTCCCAAGAGAGGGGAGCAGCATGGCCCCACAGGCATGGGCGAGGAAGGCAGGAAGAGGCTACTCCCTCCAACTGGTGGTATGGGGAGGGCTGCTTTTAGTGCAGTAGGAGGGGACTTTGGGGCACCTCCTGGACAAGCAGAGCCTAGGAGGACTCGGCATCTCAGCAGGCTTTCTGGGGACCTCATTTGTCAGCATCACATGCAAGGTTTATTAAAATGCAGATTCCTGGGCTGGCCCTGTCCTAAAGAATGAGACTCTCTGGGGCATTTTAACCAGTGCCCCAGGTAATTCTAAACTCCTGTCCTGGGTACCTCCAGCTACACTTTCTACGGGACCAGGTTGGGATGAGGAAAGTGAGACGCTTTTGGGGGTGGGGGGAGTCTCAGCTCTCTTGTGCCCTCTTCCAGGGAAGGACCTCCTGGTAACAGTGACAGAGTCCTTCGAGCAAACTCAACGCATCTCGCAATGCCTGGAGCCCTGCTGCCCAAACCCTGCCTCCTTCCACTACCCCAAGTATTTCGAGTCCCAGTTGCACGTGGACGTGCCCAGAAGCCAATGGAGCTGTGGGGTACAAGGCGGCATCTGGGGGTGGCATGGGGCTGCCAGAGGAACCCCTCACCCCCACTTACAGAACCACCCCCTCCCTTCCAGCTCTGCTGCTGTGGTGCACAAAAGAAGAGCCTTGTCAGTCAGCCCCTGAGTTGCCTCACCGATGGCCAGGCGATGACCACGCCTGTGGTGAGGGCTTGGGCCTGAGAAGGGGCCCCCTGAGCAGCTTGGCCTGGAGCTCCTATGGCAAGGGGATAGGGAGAGCCCGGGGGCACATGGGAGGAGGTCACTCATGGGTCTCCCAGGCAGGATGGAGGAGTCATGCGGGGCAAGAGATGCTAAGGTGCAGTGTGGAGCCAAAGAGAGTGTGCGGAGGCCAAGTTAAGGATGACGGGAAGGGTAATGTCCAGAAGAGGGAGTGGGGATGGAGCATGTGCGTGCACATGTGTGCGCATGCCTGTGTGCATGTGTGTGCTGAGTCAGGTCAGGGAGTGGACAGTGTGATAAGTCTGCACTTCGTTGGTTGGGATCACTTGGCTCTGAATTGTCATCCCTGACAAGCTTTTCATCTTTTGTGTCCCAGGGAGAGAACTGTGAATTACACATGAAGTCTACACCCTGGTAAAGTACCCTCTTTCTGCCTGTCTCTCTGACTTGTTCATCTTAGGGGGTGTGAAGTGGCATCTCGGTGTGGTTTTGATTTGCATTTCCCTGATGGCTAATGTTGTTGAACACCGTTTCATGGGCTTATTGGCCGTTCGTATATGTTCTTTGGAGAAATGTTTATCCAAATCCTTTGCCCATTTTTAAAGTGGGTTATTTGCCTTCTATTTTAAGTTGTAAGAGTTCTTTGTATATTCTGATTGCAAATACCTCATCAGATATATGATTTGCAAATATATTCTTTGATTCTGGTGGTTATCTTTTTACATTCTTGACGGTATCCTTTGAAGCACAGACATTATAAATTTTGGTGAATTCCAGTTTATCTATATTTCTTCTTGCATTGCTTATTCTTTTGGTATCATATTTCAGAAACTATTGCCTAATCCAAAGTCATAAAAATTTACTCCCATGTTTTCTTCCAAAAGCTTTATGGTTTCTCTCATATTTAGGTATATGATTGATGTTGAGTTAATTTTTATATACGGTGTGACATAGGAGCTCAACTTCATTCTTTTGCATGTGGATATCCAGTCGTCCCAGATCTTTTTGTGTTGAAAAGGTGGTTCTTTCTTCATTGAATTGTCTTGGCACTCTTGTCAAAAATCAAGTGATCAAAACTTTCATTTCCGATTTGATTAGCTCTCTGCCTTTAGGCAAGCTATTTAACCTCTCTACATCTCAGTCTTCCTCATCTATAAATTGGAGCAATACCAAGAATACTGACCACTGTTGGTTGCTTTGAGGATCCAGTGAGCTATTATAGGTAACACACGTCAAGAATTCACTGATCTGGCAAGCGGGATACTCAGCAAATATCAGCTGTTGTTACTATCATTGTTATATTATCCATTCCTTGTGGAGGTCAAGGAAAGAGTTATTTCCTCACAGCTGTGTCTACAGACCTGCGGTAGACATGGAAGAATGTGATGGAAGTGTTCCTAGGCCCTGCCATCTAGGAGGTGTGACCTTGTTAGTGACTCAGGGCATTAGCTAAGACTCAGGTTGAAATCTGTCAAGGTCCATTCACCTGGAATCACTGAGAGGCAAGGCCTTGGAGGATGCAAGGGATGCAGGTGATCAGAGAGAGGAAGCTCTCAGCGAAGGTGAGGACCTGTTCAAAAGCTCGGAACCGAAAGTGCTTCTGAGCTCTGAGAGCTGATGAGCCTTTTCAGGAAGTGGCTGGACCACGCAGGCCCTTGGTTACCAGGCCGGGCGCCTGGGCTTGTTCAGGACAGGGATGTGATACAAAGAGGGCAAGTGCTGGTCATGCTGCAGCAGCTCCTGCCCCACCTGCCTTGCAGACCCGGCAGATGACATGGTGCGATCACGGAGGTGACGGGTTTTTGTCAACTGCACAGACACGCAGAATGATTATTATTCCTGGAGCAGAAAGAGCTTAAGGAAGAATGTGAGCTCCATAAGAACAGGGTCATGTTTATCCAGCTCAGAAAGATCTCAGAGAGATTGCTAGAAGGATCTCAGTGCCCCTTGTCGGCCATGTCTGGCCTCAGTCTACAGAAGGTGGCTTCCTGGACTTTGCAGACCTGGCTGAGGAGGCAGAGGGCTCAATGAGTCCCTGTTTCGTCGAGCGCCTGCTTACAGTGCACCAGCTGAGGTTCTGGGGACTTTACATTTGTTATTTCATTAAGTCCTAAAGACAGTGCTGGGAGTTAAGCACGATTAGCCCCATTTTACAGATGAGAAAGCAGAGACCCTAGAGACACATCTTCTCCATAGAAGTGGAGTCTATAGGTCTAGCTCAGCCAAGGTCCTCTGTCCCCACAGCCCCCAGACACTGGACGTGCGGCTGGGCTACAGCCTGTGCGTGGAAGAGCTGGAGTTCCTGCAGAAGCGGAAAGTGGTGGTGGCTGAGGCGCTGAAGCAGGTGTTGCAGCTGGAGGAGGACCTGCAGATGGACGAGGTGGGTGAGCAGAGGTCAGCCAGCCCGATCTCAGTGCCTGCTCTGAACTTGTCCTTCCAACACCACACCCTGACGTCTGCCCCCCGGCCCGGCCCTGCCCAGACCGGCCTCAGTGCTGCCTTTCCTGGTTGCTCTTAGTGCTAAGGTTCCAGGTAAGGACTGCGTTGGGTATGATTCCGCTGTGTCCACAAGAGGAGGGGAGAGCAGAGAGAGACAGGAAGGAGCACCAAGAGATCCTGAGGTAACAAAATGGCCTCCTCTCCCAGCCAGGGAAACGTGTGAATCTCTACCTCCTCCCATACCACACACCACCACCGAAAGGACACTGGGACAGACCTTCACCCTTCAATTTTCCCTCCCCCAAAGTACGCACACATACACACACACCCAGAAAGAACAGCAGGTGCCAGCTGGAGAAAAGCAACCTCCACTCACATGGCCAGCTTCTTCCTGCAGAGTAGACAGGGTGTCTTTGTTAGAGCCTCTGCCACTTCCAGTGTGGGCTGAGCCCACATTCTCCTGGGCAGCAGGTCAGCCCTCAGAGCGTCTGCCCCCTGAGGCCAACCGCAGGTGTGGGTGGACACCCAGTGCCTGAGGAGGGCTTGTGCCAGGGTGTTAGCCAAATGAAAACAGTTAGAGTAAGTCTTGGCAAAGAGCCCCTTCCTCCTGTCTTTAGGGAAACAACCCAAGGGCATATATAGTAAACTCATATAAATTCAGAGGTGATAATCCTGCCCCTTCCCCCTTCAGAAATTCACTTCTTCCTCCTCTTACATGTAGGGTATTCACTGTACCGTATGCCAGGCCCAATGCCCTCACATCAAGTTCCTCTATAGAAGATGATCAGTTTGCAACCTTTAAGGAATTGTATATAAGCTGGGTTATTGAGCAAACCACCCAGCCCCTTGCACCTCCATTTTGTCACATGTTAACTGAGGGCTAGACTAACAGTGCTAAAGACTTCCAGCCATGAGTTCCTGATTTACCAAGCCCACGTAAGGCTTCGGGGCCCTTTACTGACACCAGCCATTGGGTTTAGAGCTAAGGTCACTCAGCTCTAGACCCAATAGCTGCCCCACTCTCCGCTCTGTGTAACTGGCTCTCCCTCCTCCACTGTCCTTCTCAGCTGCCGTCTGTCCATCCAAGGCTTCTCCACACTGCATTGCCCAAACAGCCTGCCTCTCTGTGCCCTCAGGTACCGCTCATAGCCATCATGGCCACAGGGGGCGGAACAAGATCCATGACCGCCATGTATGGCCACCTGCTGGGGCTGCAGAAGCTGAACCTCCTGAACTGTGCCAGCTACATTACAGGCCTGTCAGGGGCCACCTGGTAAGGAACTGGGGGCTATTCTCTGGTGGAGCCCAGAGCAAACAGCAAAAGGGTGCACCTGGAGTCCCTGGTGAAAGTCCCCCGGCCACCTGTTAGAGTGACTCATGAATCCTGGGCAGCACTACCACTCACAGCTCTGTGACCTTGCGCATGCAGCTCAGCTTCTCTGAGCCTCAGTTTCTATACCTGTGACGTGGGGATAATAACAGTGCCGATCTCATGAGGCTGTTGGAGAGGCTCTCCGTGTACTGGATACAGGAGAGACACTATGCACATCATACATGTTGGTCATTACTGACATTCCTGTTTCCCTGGGGCTGTGCAAGGACCTGGGAAAGTGGTGGCCACCTCCTGGCGCCACCGATCCCATCCTGCTAGGGAGATGCAGCTGCCCTCTCTCCTAGGGTGGGAAGGTGCCAAGCCTCCTAGGGTAGGTGGAGCTGGCCCAGCTGCTCTGGGTGCCCACAGTCCAGCCCACACCCACCCCTGCCCACTCCCTCTGCCCATAGGCTTCCTCAGCCTCCCGCCTCCTCACTCTGCTCATGAGCAAGGAGAGTGAGAACTTGGCTCTCCCCAAAGAGACCAGCGTGAGTTTGGCTTCTCCACGGGAATCACCATGCCTGGGACCTGTAGTCCTTGTAGGGCCCCACAAAAATGTTTTCTTTTCAGATATGAACAAAGCATGAACTCCTAGGCTGAAGAAAATATTTTAATAAAGAGTATTACTATATTTGTCCTTATATGACAGTCATAAAACAAAATTGTTAGTATTTTTATGGTGAAAGGGGCCTCCGAAGTTATAATGCAGCCCTGGTCCAGGGTGGCCGGGGCCCTCTGACCACCCAAGGCCTCTCTCTCATTCAGACCTGTGTCACATTCTGACTGGGGCTGGAGGGCCTCTGAGCCCTCAGGGTCCCAAGCTGTGGCCCCCATCCTGGAGGCACTCTGGGTATCTTTCATTTGGGTGAGTGGATGCAAACTTGCCCTGGGAAAGTTAAGGGCTCCTGGGGCATCAGGGGCCCTGAGTCTTCAGCCCAGATGGAACCTAAAAGGAATAACTGACAATAAGCAGTGTTGCCTCTGTGCCAAGCACTTGGGTGACTGTTTCTGATAGATCATTTCATTTCTTTTTCATAAGAAAACTATGAAAGAGATGGTCATTCTGTCATTTTATAGCTGGAGATACAAAGCGATTGCCCAGGGCCACTCAGCTAATGAGTGGTATCACTGGGATTTGAACCCAGGCTTTCAGAGTCTGGGGCCCAGGTTTTTAAGCTCCCTGTCAAATGGCTGCCCATGAGTAGCAGGTTAGGGAGATCACCTCCTTCTGCGGCGGAGAGGGGGTACCAGGCCTAGGAAAGAACTGGGAAGGATTCTCCTAAAACCAACTATTTATAATGGTTTTGAAAGTTTTTTAAAAGTATAAAAGTAACTGAGTGAAACTTATGGAGAGCAAAGTGCTTTTTGTTGAAAAAATCTCCTGACCAGAAACGAGTCCTATAAAGGGAGAGGCTACTGTTCAGACAGCTGTGCAGCTGCAGACAAGGTCCACTGTTGGGGCCGGGGGCGGGGGGGGGCCCAGGTGCCATCCTGGTATAGACAGAAAGCTGGGTCCAGTCCAAGGGGAGTCAAACAGGGACAGAGACCCAGGGCCAGGGGGATCCCCCTCTTTGTTGTACTCCTCCCCACTGCCCACATGTACGTTAAGAAGAAGAGGAAACCAGTCGTTAGCCAGCATGATAATTGTGGGAAGTAATGTGGCAGAGTGGAAACAGGTTGTGCAAACAGCCAAGTCTGGGTTCAAATGATGGTTCCACCACTCCACGGCCCAGCAGTTAGTTTGTGCCAGGTACTATTCTAACCACGCTACGTTGCCTTAACTGATGTAATCTTCACAGTAACTCTGTGAGATAAGAGGTACAAAGATCGTAACTCTCCCCTTGCCACAGATGGGGAAACTGATGTGAAGAGTGGTTAAGTAACTTACCCCAGATGACACAGCTAGTGAGTGGTAGAATCTGGATTTGAACACAGGAAGATCTGGGTCCAGAATCCTCACTCTTAAGCAACATGCTGTAATACCTGGCACACAACCGGCCATCGAGAAGTGGTAGCAATTGTGACTATGAGTAATGACGTTCACCCCCTTTCCTCCAGGCTCCTCTCCTGGCAGGCTGGGGTTTCCCATGAGCTTCCCACTTTCTCTCCTGCCAAGGTCTGGGGTTGATCAGGGCAGTCTCAGCTCTACCGGCCATGCCTACCTTTCTCCAGGACCATGGCTACCTTGTACCGTGACCCTGACTGGTCCTCCAAAAACCTGGAGGCTGCCATCCTTGAGGCCCGGAGGCACGTGGTCAAGGACAAGATGCCCGCCCTGTTCCCAGACCAGCTCCTCAGATACCAGGAAGAGCTCCGGCAGCGCAGACAAGAAGGCTACAAGGTCACCTTTACAGACTTCTGGGGCCTGCTGATCGAGGCCTGTCTGGGGGATGAGGTAGGTGCCCAGCTTCTCCTGGACCATACCCTGACCTGCCTGCTGTCCAGCTCCCTTTCTCATTGGGGCGTTTGGCAGCAGGAGGGAGTTAGGTTAGATCTGCAGATGCGTCCTTGCACTGTAAAAGGTGTGAGGTGTCTGGATGTGTGAAGGAGGAGGATGGTGGGATTGTCTTCACACGTCCCTTTAGAGTATGACCAAAGCCCGCTTGTTGGGGGTGACTTAGGTGCAACCCTGCAGAGACCTAGCCTGTTCCCAGAGAGCCATACCAAGACACCCAGGAGAGAAAATAGGGAGGGAGTTAGAAAAGGCTGGGAGCCCTCAGACTGTGATGCAAGTCTGACCCCTAGTGGAGAAAGAGAGGGGAGAAAGGCTGAGGGGAAGCACCCTAAACTGTTGTATGTGGCCTACAAGGTTCAGCAAGGCCTTTGAGTCCTCCAGCCAAGTTGGCCATCAGAGAAGAGCCTGACGCCCCAGAATGGGCCTGGCCCACTCATCCATGGGCTGGGAGCCACCCATGGGACGTGTGGCCTCAGCACAAGCAGCATGGATTTCAGAGCTCAGCAGCTGGAACCCTCAGTCAATGACACTCCCTATAGTTGGAGGTCAGCAGGCTCCTTCTCAAGGTCACCACACAGAGGATGGGCCCGATGAGGTTCCTTCCTGCACTGAGATTCAATGATCCGAGCAACATGTACCCAGGCTGTGTTGAGACCCAGCTGTTGTGAGCACCGTTTGGGACACACTGGAGGAGCAGGATCCCGTGGGGTGGGGTGGTCCTGGACATCAGGGTGAGCTCAGCCAACACCTGGATCCTTCTGGCTGCACAGGCTCCAGGGAGGACCAGCTTGGGCTGTTGCTTGGCCCCAAAGCAGAACTTCTATTCAGGCCCGTGGCTATCTGCCCACTCCCAAAGGTGTCTAAGGAGTTCTGATTTCAAATCAGAATTTTCCAGAAGGAGGAACAGCAAATTATTTTCTAGTAGGTCTTCTCTCCCAGAAAACCCAGACAATTTAAGCAACCAAGGATGGCCAAAACCACATCTTCAACATTCATTCATCCCCTCATTCAATCTTTCAACAGATTAAGTACTTCCTGCATTCCAGGAACTATGCTAGGCCATGAGGATTCAGACAGGAGGCACTGACAGCTTTTGATGGATCCTATCCCAGACTTCCCCCTTTGATAACTCACCAACCTAACCTGTCCTCCTGATGAAGCAGGGCAGGCAGGGGCTGAGGGTGCTGGCTTTGGATTTAGGCAGGATGTGGTTTAAATTCTGACCTTGTTCTATGCTATTCCTGAAATGGGAATTACATCAATAAGTGCTGGTTGATATTTCTAACAACAGGTAGTGCCCCATGTGATGAGGAGGGAAGCACCAGGCTTCAACATCAGAGGTCCGAGCATCGCCTCCGGGGTCTGGTGTGGGGAGGAGCCAGGGTTACCAGGACAGCAAGTCTAGGATTAATGTTAAGCGGCCTCTGCTCTTCCACTCTGGCCAAAAGTAGAAGCCCCTTTCCCTCGGGTCCCCTTGACAATGAGTGCGGACTGGCTCTGCCATGCGTCTGCAACTTCCTCTACTTCCAGGACAGGTATCCTGTTTGCCTTTCAAGGAAGGCCCAGGAGTTGTTCCGCCCACATGCGTTCACCATCCCACACAAGTTATGTGGCCCTCACAGGCCTGGACAACCATGGACAGTTGCCCAGTAGGCAGCTGCTTGGCCTGAGATCAGCACCTGGCCTCTAAGACCTCAACTGGCCTTGTGTACACTGGCTGGTTCAGTCTGGAGGGTGGCCTGTAGCCCCAGCTGATCTTAAGGACTGCCACTCTGATTACACAACCCAGTGCTCTGGGAACTTAAAGGGAACTTGGCTGCCATCTGGGGCCCAAGCTTATAAGCCTTTTGTTGGAAGGAAGGAAGGAAGGAAGGAAGGAAGGAAGGAAGGAAGGAAGGAAGGAAGGAAGGAAGGAGAAAAAAGAGAAAAGAAGTTTTCCCCCTGCCCCCAAACACATTTTCTGCAACATGCAAAGCAGATAAGAAAAATGGAGCTGCTCCAGTTTGAGTGGGTCGAAGACAATGGGGATGAAGAGAGGCAGTGGTTGCCTCTCCAACCCCAGCCTCTTCGTTCTCTGGTTCCCAAGACACAGGGAGAACCCTGGGATGGGGTTCTTTTGGGGACAGCCCTAGCTACAGATCCAGTCCTACCCCATCCACATGTCTGGGGTGGTGAATAGTCCAAGGATGAGTGTACCTGCTACCAGTACCTTGTAAGAGCAGACTTAACTGGTGTCAGCCGGGGCCGGCACAGCAGCCTGGTGGGCTCAAGAGGTCCAAGCTGCCCTTCCTCTGCGCTGTCCTGGGCCTGCTAGTCTGCTTGTTTTCCTTAACCATTTTGTTTCACCCCAGATAAGTGAATGCAAACTGTCAGAGCAGCGCGCTGCTTTGAGCCAGGGCCAGAACCCCCTGCCCATCTACCTCACCATCAATGTGAAGGATGATGTAAGCAACCAGGATTTCAGAGGTAACACCGACAACTAGCAATTTATAAGAGGGTCCTTTCTCAGCAGGCAGAGGCACCCTGCACCCAGCACACACAGGGCCCCGCACCTTTGCCAGCCTCCACATCACCAGGTGCTCCTGACAGCTGAAGAAATCGACTTTGCTGCCCTGGGTCATGGGTGGTAGGGCAGTGGGAGCAGGAACAGGGTCGCCTGGCTTCTCCGGGTGGCCGTGTGGTGGGACGGGGGGAATAAAGGCCATGAGGGAAAGGATCCTAGATATTTCTTAAGCTGCCCAGAGGGAGCGACTCCAGAGATCTGCCCTGCTTTGGGGCCAGTTTTGGTCCCTATTTATCTGGTTTTAAGGAGCAAATGAGCCATGCAGGTTGTCCTGCCCTCACAAGCTAGACACGGCGCCCCCATGTGTCCTATGGGGGAACTGCGGCCTCACTGGGTCTTCCCAAGGCGGGGCTCAGTTTCAGGTGGCCAGGAGGGAGGTCGTGCCGGTACCACCTGAGACTGACACGACACCCTGTCCTGCTGCTCGTGCAGAGTGGTGCGAGTTTTCGCCGTACGAGGTGGGCCTGCAGAAGTACGGGGCCTTCGTCCCCACCGAGCTCTTCGGCTCTGAGTTCTTCATGGGACGGCTGATGAGGAGGATCCCAGAGTCTCGGATGTGCTACTTGCTAGGTGAGTCCTGGCTTGGGGAGTACGGGGCAGGGCCCCACCTTTGAGTTAGAGAATGACAGGGAGGCTTACTCTACTGCCCCAGGAATTGTCCCAGGTGAAACTGGGAATGGCGGGCTAAGATGGAAGCTTCTGGAACTCCTACCCTTTTTCTCTCTGGCTCCAGGCAGCAAAATGCTTGCTTCCACGGGCCAGACTAGCTCCTCCAAGAAGCCAGAGGGGACCACAGAGTGAAGGCAGAGTCACTGGGAAGCGTGGCCCAGCTCCCGACCCCGCGCTCCCTGGTCCTCCAGAGCCAGGCGCACCGTGTGCAGGGGCCTGCCTGCAATGGCCACTTGTTTCCTTCTCCCCTTCAGAGTCTGAACTTCCTCTCCCAAAGGGCAACCTCAGAAAACAGACCCGTTCTTACACCCTCACCACAGTTATGTCCTTATTTCAACTACTTGTCTGCATGCCCCTCTTTTCCATCTATCCCAGCCCAGCTGGGCCCAAATCAAGCCCCGTATCTTTTGCGAAGCCTGCCCAGAAGCCCCCAGTCCATGGTGGCCTCTCCTTCCTCTAAGCACCTATGCCACTGGGCATGTGGCTCGGAGATCTGTATTTAAGACACCTGTGACTGAACTCTCTGAGCCTCAGTTTTCTCATTTGTAAATAGGACTTAAGAGAAAACCTATCTTATGAGGATCCAAATAGGTCAACGTGTGTGAAAGTTTTCATGGGTATTATTATTAATATGTTGCATTTTAAGATCACGGTAATAAGAGATAGCATTGCACTTAGCAAGTGCTCATCAGGTACCACGCACTGTCCTAAATTATTGTATTCACTGATACGAGAGTGGGCATTTGGACTTGAACCTGAAGCCGGCACCTGTCAGAATTAAGCCTCTGCTGGGGTTGTGCTTTATATGCCTTCGCATCCTCTCCCAGCTCTGAGAGGAGGGTGGAGAAGAGCTGAGAGCTGGGGTTATCAGTCATCCGGGTTGAGCTGCACCCGTGGGAAGAGGCTTATCAAAGTCTGCCCCGCCCTCTGAGCAGCCTGGTGTGGAGTGGGAAGCAAGGCCGGAAGCAGAGCCAGTCAGTGTTTGGGTGGGTCCGGGGGCTCTTGGACGGAGCTGCTCATGGCTGGCCCTGCCCCTAGGTTTGTGGAGCAGCATCTTCTCCGTGAACCTGCTCGATGCCTGGAACTTTGCCCGATCCTCAGAAGAGTTTTTCCACAGGTGGACAAGGGAGAAAGTGCAAGACATCGGTGGGTGACACGCTGGCTTTCCCTCTTGGGTGGGTAATAGGAGGGGGGATGGAGAGTGGCGGATCACACACGGAGGACTAGTCCACCTGCCCTGCGTTTCAGTGCCATCTCTGTGGCCCACAAACGTGGCAAGGCAGCCGGGGCTAGAGGGTCTTTCCTGCCAGGGGGAGAGGGTGAGTGTAGGCGGAGACACATGCGCCAAGGCCCAGCCACAAGCCCCCGGGGGCCAGCTCTAGGTGGTCTGGGGAGAGGATCCACTGTGTGACAGGCTTGGCAGGGCTATGCAGTGCCCAGGAGAGCTGAAGAGGGTAGGGATCGCTGAGCACAGTTAAAGGTTGATCTAGACCATCCTCTCTGGGTCCCTGCCTTGTCACCCCTCCCCCCTGCCCCAGCCCCTGTTCTATGCCTCTCACCTGGGTGCTCCAGCTCCAATGCCAGGGTACTGAGAGCTAGGCAAGGAAGAAGTGAATGGCATATCTCACCCCTGGGTGCTGGGCTACCATGCAGGGCTCTCCCTGAGCGGCCTGGGACCCCAACTCTTGTGACCTGCTCTCCATCCCCCTCTCCCCTGCAGAAGATGAACCGCTCCTTCCTGAAATCCCCAAATGTGATGCCAACGCCCTGGACACCTCTGTGGTGATCCCAGGGTCGTGGCTGTCCAATACTTTCCGCCACATCCTCACCTATCGGTCCTTTGCTTCCGAGTTCCACAACTTCCTTTTGGGGCTGCAGCTGCACACCGACTACCTCCAGAATGGCCAGTTCTCCAAGTGGAAAGGTACCCCTACCCGGCTGCTACTTGAGGCCTGCCTCTGTTTGGAGGAAGGAAAAGTGGATGTCAAGGCTGCTATGTGGAAATAGTGTGGCAGAATCCCCCCATGGTGTGTTCTTGGGTGAAGTCTTGAACAGTGGGCAGAGAGGTATACGGACTTAGTTCATCAAATTTGTACAACAATCTTGGCAGGTAGAGGTGGCCCCTTTTACAGATGGGGAAATGTGGGCCCCGGCCTTCTGCAGTTGTGCTCCGGGGCACCTTTTCGTGTGAATGGCGCCACCTTGAGTTGGGGAGGGATGGCCCAGCACAAGGCCCCCCAAGTGGGAACTAACAGAGCCAAGCCTTAGACCTTGGTCTTGCAGCTTCAACTCACTGCCTCCTCCCCGCTGCTCTGAGGTTGATTTTCCACCACCTTTGGTATTTTATCTGGCCACGACCTGCTAGTGGTTGCTTGGGCCTGGCCTAATAACCCTCGTCCTCACTGTCTGGGCAGCAAGGGCAACTGGCTCTGGGTCCCAAGTTTGTACCAATTTATAGGATAGTCTTACACCCCTGTGACCCCACACAAGCCCTGTGTCTGAGTCGAAGTGGGTTTTCTGTGCATATTCCATAAAAAACTTGCTAAAACCCCAAGATAATGTACTTCTTTATCAGCCCACCCAGAGGGACACTGACTCCCCTGGGCACCCTGGACAGAAGTGGGGAGCTGGAGGTCCAGAGTGAGGTAAATGAGCTCTGGGCAGGGCACTCCATCCTTACCAGGCACCCCTGACCATCTGCTGAGATCAGGGCGGCAGGGTGTGATGGTAACTGCAAGCCTTGGATTTCAGACACTGTGCTTGACAGCTTCCCGAACCAGCTGACACAGTCCATGAACCACTTGTGTCTGCTGGACACCGCATTCTTCGTCAACTCCAGCTACCCACCCCTCCTCAGGCAGGAGAGAAAAGCTGACCTCATCATTCACCTCAATTATAGTGCCGGGTCCCAGACAAAGGCAAGTGTGGTAGTAATAAAAGGCTCTCCTCTTCTGAGACAGGCCACCGAATGAGTACCACAAACTGGGAAATGGGAGAACGCCCCCTACAGGCTCCAAGATTTGGGGTCAGAGAAACTCAAGCAGCAATGCGTGTCATGAGGGGGGCCATCCAAACCTCCGGGGGCAGCCAGCTGGCCTTCACCCACGGTGGGGCCTGGGGGTTTGGGAAGGCTCACTGAGCTCATTCCAATTCTTGATTCTGAGTATTTGACATATTTGGCAATTCTTCAGCTGAAAAAGGAAAAAAGAAAAGAAAAGGCGTTTTTTAGCATAAGCATAATAGAGCCCAGTCAACTCTAAAGTTTTATGCCACTTCGAGAGCTTGTAATGTCCTATTTTCAAAATAATCAGACGGTCCCCCTCTCCCAGGGAATAAGACCCTTCGTGTAATTATACCAAAGAACCAGGACCAAAGGTTTCAATTTATTTCTTTTTGAAATGTTCTGGCCTTTTAAGGAGAAGAAGCTGATTTTTGGTCTGCTTTAGTACAGTCCTATCCTGCAGCCAGGAAAAGGAAAGCGTAGACAGATGACACGATGACAACGATAATGACCTAAGTTTGTAAACGAGTGAGTGACAGTGTCCTTTCCTACACATGATCTCACTGGATCCTTATAATAACCAGCTCTTTGAGGGAGATGGCACAACTGCTGTTATTCACATGTTGCAGCTGAGGAAACGCAGGCACAGGGAGGGTAAATGGCTTGCTTAAGGTCACATAGCTAGAGAGTATGAAACAGGGAGCAGACTAAGGGGATTTGGACCGTCTAAGTCCACTGCTCTTTCTGTTACATTACATTTATAAAGTACCCTTTCAGAGTCCTTTGCAGCCCTGTGACACTTTGTCAGTTCCAAAGCCCATGCACGTACCCCAGGAGGCCGCCAGCCATGACTATACGTGGCTCAGTTCCAGTCAGCCTCGAGCTGCCATGCATATCTCCCCAGGTCTGTGTTTGAGTGAAGCTTCATCAAAAGGGCTTCTACCCATTCTACTTGAGGAAGGAGCTTGCAGTTGAACACACACCAATCCTGCTGCCTCGGGCCCTTTGTCCTGACCTGACTTTGTTCTAAAAATAGCACAAATAGGCCAAGCAGTTGTTAGCTGGGGAAATTAGGAAGCTGGATCTCAGATCTCTGTGTTTCTTAGCCACCCCCACCCCTCCCAATACTCAGTCATGTCATCCTGTGATATTCTAGCCGATGAAACAAACCTGTGAGTACTGCGCCGTGCAGAACATCCCCTTCCCCGAGTATAACTTGCAAGAAGAGGGGAATAGTAATCTCAAGGAATGCTACCTGATGGAGAACCCCCAGGAACCTGACGCCCCCATTGTGCTTTTCTTCCCACTCATCAATGACACCTTCCAGAAGTACAAGGCACCAGGTAAGCTGTCTCTGAGCTCTATTCCCACTGTCTACTAACTAGCCTTGGACTGAGAGCTCCCGTCTTTAAACTTATGCCGTCTTCTAACAGCATTAATGGGAAGCCTGGCTTAGCTCCAGTCTGAGCCAGCCTTGATTTGGCAAGAGAGAAAAGACCCCCACACCTCCATGTGCTGGGAATATCAAACTCTACTCTCAAACTCAGTCACTCAACATTTATTGACGTCCAGCTATGCTCCTGGCACTGTGCTGATGCTAGGGCAATCCTAAGATGGGCAAGCTGTGTCCCTGCCCTGGGAGCTTGGAGGTGTGTGTGCACACACATACATGTGAGTGTGCACACATGTGTACATTTCATGCAAGTGTGTGCACCCATGCATGCAGAGGTGGGCACGGGGGAGGTAGGACACAAGTCATTACAACCTAACATAATAAGAGTCTAGAGCAAGTCCTTCTGCTGCCTCCAGGTGTGGAGAGAAGCCCTGAGGAACTGGAGAAGGGCCAGGTTGACATTTACGGCCCCAAAACTCCCTACGCCACCAAGGAGCTGACATACACAGAGGATGCCTTTGACAAGCTGGTGCAGCTCTGCGAGTATAACATCCTGAATAACAAGGACAAGCTCCTTCAAGCCTTGCAGATGGCGGTGGAGAAGAAGAAACTCCTGAAGAGCCAGTGTCCATCAGTCCCGGGGAGCCTCACAGATCCTGTCTCTGCTTCTACCACCCTAGACGTGGAGCCCATCGGGGCTGACCAGCCTGCACAGCCGGCCCTGCTCTCTGGCAATGGGTGCAGGCGGGCTGGCCTGGGCTCTCTATCCAAAAAATAAAAATTTTTAAAAAGTTGAGGGAGACAGACAGAGAAAGAGACCACAGGAAAATAAGAACGCATGTATTGGGGCTTTATACCCTCTACAATTTAAAAAATTCTTTCCCTGTAGGGAAAGAAGTCCAATCACCACAGGCTCCCACACATGCCTATAATGTGGAGAATAAAAGCAATGCCTAAGGAGGAGGCTGGTTCCCCAGAAACCTCAGACTCAGAGCCAGAACTCAGAGCCCTCCCCTTTCTGCTCGTCTCTGCCTCCTGGCATGGAGGACCTTGGGGAATGCATGCTGGGTTCTCCAGGAAAACACTTTTTAAATTTTAAGGCAATTATATTCTTGTGAATTTTATAGGCAATTATATTTTATTTTTATGAATCAGGATATTAATAGCGTGATACTAGAAAATCTAGATGTAACACTGGAGACATCTGGTCTCCAACAACAAAGCCAAACAGGTGACAGGGTTTCAGCCACCCCTCTTTAGCCACTCAGAGCCCCAGGACTGGTGACTTCTGTGATCCTGAGCAGACAGCCCCATCTGAGCATTCAGCTCCAATGAAATGCCAGACAAAGCCCAAGTCTGCAACTCAGATTCATGGAACAAGAAACTGTGATGCAGCTCAGGGGCGTCTAGGCAGGTAAATGGATTCGGGCATCAAGTGGGTGATGCTGCCCAGTGCCGTCCACTCCCAGAAGCCGGCACCCGCTGACTAACCTACTCCAGGAGCACTTCTCAATTCTCTTTGTACCCTCCCCTCTGTTTTCCAGATGGGATTATTTATTTTTAAATGGGATTCCTCTTATTTATCATGTAAACACCATGGCCAGCACATCCCAGCTCTGGACGAATCACCCCAAGAGAATGAAACTAGAAAGGATCTAGGCAGGAAGGACTAGGTTAGCCCTGAAGAAAAAGGTATCCTTGGAGATGGTTTCCAGGTGATATGCTGGGAAAGGCCTGGCACACAGAAGCCAAATAAAAGTACCCAGGTCTCTCATCAGGCTGAAACTTAAAAATGTATAGCCTGAGCCACTGAGGTGCCCATGTCATGGAAGGTGTGACCAGAAAGGCGTGAGGTCTGCATGAAGCTCACCAAACCTGGAAGACATGTTGCTCTTTCTGGGCCACAATGCTCCTAAGTAGTCCTTTGGTTCTTAGGAGGCAAGTGGTGACAGGTACCAAAAGTTTAGAAAATTTGGCCTCTGATTTACATCCTTGCTACTCCGAGTGTGGTGGGGAACTGGCTAGAAATCCAGAATCCCAGGCCCCACCCCCAGCCATACTGAGGCAATCTACCTTTTAAGGAGATTCCCACCTCCTCTCTGATGCCCAGATGCCCACCCTCCAGGGGATGCCTGTGCATATTAAAGTTTGAGAGGTGTGGATTTATGCTATACTTTTCCATAAGCCTGTAAAGCATAAGCAATTTACTCCTCTGAGCCACTGATAAACTAGGTTCTTGGACCTGCAAAACTGGTTGGTCCCCATCCAGGTAATGCTATCCTGGGAGGCCACCCTTTCCTTCCACCAGAGCTGCCTCCACTTTGACATCTTTTCCTTCCATCTGCAACAAATGGGATCTCCTTAAATCGTCAAAGTGAGCCACACAGCAAGACTCTTTGTTGTAAGGTCAAGGCAGCCCTGCCTTGGATTCAACGAAGTACGTAGAGTGAGATTTCCAAAGCCATTGTACTATTTGAGCACAAAATAAAAGGCCATGTGGGTAAATGCTGTTGACTCACCTGCTTTCATATCTGATGCTCTAAAACATGCATACTCCTGCCCTCATTCCTGCCTGGTCACTGCCAGAGGTGTCAGAAGGACATTTCCCTCCCATCCCCTCCTCTCCTGGACAGCTTTCTTTCCTCCTGCAGGAGTCCCTACCTTCTTGTGATGGGGTGCTCCTTCTTTTATGAAGCCTTGTCAGCAACCAGTGGAGTACCCACTCTTGCTGACCCACGCTGTTTGAAGCCCCGACGGCTTTCAGGAAGTGCCCGTGGGGAGGAAGGAAGGGCGGCCAGCACCAGCTAAGCAATCACTTTGTGCCCAGTGGTTACAGTCAGTCAACAGCCTCTGCCTTCCAGGAATTAGCGTTGGGTCGAGGGGAAAATCATGAAAAGATTTTTCTGTGTATTTGAGAAGTGAAACAGTGACTTAGCTTCTAAAACAATGCTGGTGATGTTACAGGGCAGGAAAATGAGCAAGGGCCGTGCACAAGGGATAAGGACAAAGTGTCATCAGTCCTGAAAGGGGCAAGGACGCAGTTCCTTGGAGAGGTCAGGGAGGATCCCTTCCCAGGTTCCCTGCTCTCTGCCTATCACAGGATTAAATAGAAAAATAAAATTCCTCTCTCCCTCTGTGTGCCTCCTCCTTGTCTCCTTTTTCCTTCCCTGGAGGGCGGCCAGCATACCCAATGCCATGTGACCCAGTCGCTCTGGCCCACAGCAGATATGTTCTGCTTCTGCGTCCCCATGAAAACACCTCTCCCCAAGGTCACCAATGTCTTCCCAATTTCCAGATACACTGAGTCAAATAGCGCTGGCCCTTTACAGATTTTATCTTACTTAATGTCAGCAACTGGCACTGTTAACCACTCCCTCCTTCCTGAAACCCTCCCTTCCCATGATTTCCTTGCCAACAGCAGTGCAATTTGGTTCTGCTTGCAAATATTTATTGCCTTCCCACTATGTGCCAGTCACTGTTGTAGGCACTGGGACAATAAAAAGGGTTAACACTTGACCCCACACTTCAAGGAGCTTCTTTGTGGTCCCATGTAGGTGGTCCACATGGAAACAGAGCCTTGCAATACAAAGGAAAAGTTCCATGTTAGCTGTGTATGCAAGGGGCATCATTAGGGGCTGCCAACCCAGCTCTAGAAGAAAGGGACTAGGTTTGCTGGATACCTTCTGTCCTGGATTTCTTCCCACTTTCAAGCCCTTTCCCTGGCCCCACCTCCCTTGTTCTCCTTTAAATGCTGGCATTCCTTGAGATTTTCTCCTTAGCTCTCCTCTCGTCTCACTCTATACTCTCCCAAAGCAATCTCATGTATACCCAGGACTTCAACTACTGCTTTTATTTTAAAAACTCTGAAAGCTTTAGCTCTAGCCAAACTGATTTCCTAAGTTCTTGATATATGTATTCAAATTCTATATTAGTTAGCATTACTTCTGCTACATAACACAAAAGATCTAAAATTACAAGACAGAAGAAGTTTATTTCTTATCAGAGACCCAGGCTCCTTTCAGTGCTCGCTTCTGCCATCCTCAAGTTCGCCTTCTGGTTCATTATGGCTGCTGGAGCTCCACCCATCACGTCCACATTCTGGGCAGCAGGAGCAATAAAGGGATCTGAGCTTTTGCTGATTTTGAAGACACCAAACTAGTCCTGGTCTGCCTAGCTCTGGACTTCTTTTCTGTAGAAGAAAACTAAACTTTAACCCTAAAAAGGTAATAAAAATTACCAGGTGTTCCAGTTATCTATAGCTGAGCAACAAAACCCCCAAAAGTATAATGGCATAATAAAAAACGACCATTTGATTATGCCCACAGGTTCTGTGGGTCAGGAATTTTGAAAGGGCACAGCAAAGACAACTCTTATCCGCTCCATGTGTGGGGCCTCAGCTCAAATGACCTGAACTGCTGGGCAGGACTCAGATGGCTGTGGTCTAGAATAGCTGAGGCTGAAGGATCCACTTCTGGGATGGCTACTTCATTCACATATTTAATGCCTGGGCAGGAAAGGCTGGGGAGGATGAAAGACAGGAGGTCCTTGATTGACTGTCTGTCATTAACACCTTCATGTGACCTCCCCAGCATGGTGGTCTCGGAATAGTCAGTCTTCCTAAATGGCAGCTCAGAGCTCCAACAGTGAGTGTTACAGTGGCAGCTGCATGGAATATTATGACCCAGCCTCAGAAGTCACATAGCATCACTTCCATTACTCTCAAGTTGCAGAAGCATTTACAAGCCAGCCTAGATTTAAGGGTAGGGGACAAAGATCCCATCTCTTGATATGAGTGTGTCAACAGAATGTGTAGCCGAGATTTAAATCCCATACTGCAATAAATAAATCCTTAAAGTTGACCTTGCCCCTCTTCCACTACGTGAATGTCACATTTTGGGTCCTATTACTGCAAACTCCATTTCCAGTAACAAATTCCATCTTAGTTAGGAATTACTTTAATCTTGAACAGAGACCTGACATATAGTGACTTAAATATATTCAGGTAAAAGAAGCCCATAGGGACGAAGTCCAAGCCTGGTGTGGCACTTCATTGATTCCCCAGGGATCCTGCCCCTTCCAGCTCTCTGACTTACTATCCCTTGTGTAGTCCTTGGCCTTGCAGTCCAAGGTGAGCCCTGGAGCTCCAACCATTATACGCCTGTCCCAGACTACAAGAAGGAAGAAGGGGAAGAAAGACTGAACTCCTTTCTCTTTAAAGGAGACTTCCTGAAAGTCCCACACATTCTTCAGTTAACATATCAGCAACCAGAACTTGGTCTCATGATGACACTTAACAGCAGGGAGATTAGAAAATTTTGTTTTTACCTAGTTTGCAATGTGCCCAGCTAAAAATCAGACTTCTATGACTGAAGGACAATTTAAAGACAACTGGCAGTCTTGCTGCAAGTACCTACTAGACATCTCCACCTGCATGTCCTAAAAGTTACATCTCCAGTGGCAGCAGTAACCTGGATAAGTGGCCACAGGAAAAGGAGAAGTGTGTCTGAGAGTGAAGGGGGTTCTTCCCAGGCCAAAGTGCCTCCTCTAATCTCCTTATAACCTGTCTCTCAGGTCCTCAAAAAATTAAAAGTAGAACTACCATATGATCTAGCAATCCCACTTCTGGGTATACACCCAAAAGAATTGAAAGGAGGGCCTCCCAGAGATGTTGTACACCCACGTTCACAGCAGCGCTATTCACAACAGTCAGGAGGTGAAAGCAACCCAAGTGTCCCCCGATGTATGAATGGATAAACAAAATGTGGTATTCTGCTATGAAACATTATTCAGCCTTAAAAAGTAAGGAAATCCTATCACATGCTACAATCTAGGACCTGGAGAACATTATGTTAAGTGAAATAAGCCTGCCACAAAAAGACAAACAGTGTAAAAGGCAAAAGATTTGTACAATCTGAAGAGAAACCAGAGTATGCTCTCAGGTCTTTAACCACTCTGGAATTTAAAGTTATCAGAGTAAGATGCTAGCCATGATCTATAGCAAACCTTGTGACCATCAAATTACCAAGAAGAAGGGGAAAAAAACCTTCCACAAGAATTACAATTATAATTTTCATGTAGCAAAGAAAGTTGTGAATCTTATTACCAAGTTACTTACTTTAAGAATTAATACAACAAATTTTCAGGCAACAATATCACTCCTTATAGAACTGTCTTTAACAAGATTTAACCTGAAAAACAATTGAATTCAGATTTTAAAAGCGACTGAGATTGGGATTGTTTAGTCTGAAGAATACCAGAAGACTATCACCACTTGCAAATGGATGCAGGATTACTGTCCTGGGGAGAGTCAGTTTCCCTCCCACCCCACGGAGGACAGAACAAGAACAAGAAAGCTGACATGGGTTGTAGGAAGACAGAGAAAGGGGGTGAGGGGGAGACAGGATGGTATATCTTCCTTCTTTTTTAGGATTAAGGACAATAAAATTTTCTCTTTCTTAAATTTGTTTTCGATTATACAACAAGAACATGATTATTGTGTAAAATTCAAAAACTCAAGAGCACATAAAGAAGGAAACTAAAATCACTTACCATTCCAACTCAAAGATCATTACTAATTTGGGGGTTTCTCCTTCTAATCTTTTCATTGGATACTTTAATTATTTTTCACAAAAGTACAAAAATTCTATACATTCACTTTTTTAAAAATTTTGGTAACAAATACCTAATAAAATATGCCATCTTAATCATTTTTAAGTGTACAGTCCAATATTGTTAACTATATTCACATTGTTGCGCAACAGATCTCCAAAATTTTTTCATTTTGCAAAATTGAAACTCTATACCCATTAAACACAAGTTCCCATTTCACACTCCTCCCAGCCCCTGGCAACAACCATTTTACTTTCTGTTTTTATAAATTTGACTAGTTTAGGTACTTCCAAGTAAGTAAATGCACACACTGTCTTTTTGTAGCTGGCTAATTTCACTTAACATAATGTTCTCAAGGCCCTAGATTGTAGCATGTGATAGGATTTCCTTACTTTTTAAGGCTGAATAATATTTCATAGCAGAATACCACATTTTGTTTATCCATTCATACATTGGGGGACACTTGGGTTGCTTTCACCTCCTGACTGCTGTAAATAGCGCTGCTGTGAACGTGGGTGTACAACATCTCTGGGAGGCCCTCCTTTCAATTCTTTTGGATGTATACCCAGAAGTGGGATTGCTAGATCATATGGTAGTTATAGTTTTAATTTTTTGAGGAACCGCCTTATTGTTTTCCATAGCAATTGTATGTATTCGCATTTAAACTTATTTGGTTAAGTACAAAAAACACAATTTCTGGATCATATGGTAAGAGTATTTTTATATGGGTTTGTTTTTTATGTATGTTTTAAAACACATTAAAGCTTTTTCATTTTTGTTGACAAATCTATCAACCTTTTCTTTCCTAATTTCTGTCTTTGGTTTTGTTTAGAAAGGCTTTTCTGTTCTAAAATTTTATAAATCTTCACCTGTATCTTCTTCTAGTAGGTTTCATTTTGTTTTTACATTTCAATTTTTGTATTATTTTAACATGAGACCAATATCTAGTTTTAGTTTTTCTTGGCTTTCTTTGTCCTTCCATTGTTAGCTTCCTCTAAATATTTCATCCACAGAACAACTCTAACGGCGTTTCCATTTTACAAACAAGGAAACTAAGGCAGTATGGTAACATTGTGTTTAAGGTCACATAGCCATTAATCGGGACTCAACCCCAGATCTTTTGATGCCAAGTCCTGTTCTGTCTTCACCACAGCCTTGGTACTCACTCAAACTATGGTCCATGGACAAGCAGTATTGGCAACGCCTGGGAACTTGTTAGAAATGGGGAGTTTTGGGTCCCACCCCATAACCACTGAATCAGAATCTGCATTTCCATCAAGTTTAAGAAGTACTGTTGTGCATCATATTTTCCCAAATGTAGCATACATCAGAATCACCTGGGGCCTTTGTTGAGCTCCATCCCTACTCGGTATTTTAACTCAGCAAGGCTGGTGCGAAGACCGCGAGTCTGAATGTTAACAAGCATCCCAGGTTATTCTTATACAGGTGGCTCTGTGGATCACAGTTGAGAAATGCTCTAAAACAACTGACAATTTTTTTTTTTTAAACCACAAAACAAACTGTAATCTAGGACACCCAAATTGATGGCTGATTATTTCTTCCAATCTCATTTTCGGTAAGCGATTTTTTGACCTGAAAAAGAGACAGCTGGGAGGTAACATTAACTCTTTTACATGTCAAATGCGGAAATTTGTAATCAATGAGGATGACCAAGTCTTCAATTTTACAGAAAGTCAAATACAGAAAGCTAAGGGCAGAGGGCCTTCAGTCCATCCAGAGTCTAGTGGAGGCAGCTTGTTGAAGAGCAACATGTACCCATGTAGCTTAAAGTTTACTTCCCCTGCTTCAAATTTTGTCTATTATGTCTGTGAGCCAAAGTCTCCACCAATAAAATGAAGGTAACAATAACCTGCCAGCGGGTAGAAGGAACCTGCTGTGAACTTTGTGAACTTTTGTCTCTAGAAGTATCGACGTCTATAAGGCGGGGAGGAGAGAACATTCCGTGAGAATAAGCAGCCTCCGGAGGTTCTCCCCCGGCCCCTGCTGCCCCCAGCTCATATTTGCCCGGAAGTCGATCCCACCTGGCCAGAGGTGGAGACCCATTCGACTAAAGAGGTCCCTCGGCTGTTGGGTGTGCGTCGCGGCTCGAAAGACGCCCTCTCCCTACCCCAGTCCTCCAGACGGACTCCGTCATCAATAATTCATTAAGAACCTCCTCTCCATTGGCTGACACCTTCACACGCGCTGGCAGCGGCCCAATGAGGAAGGACTTGAGAGAGCTCTTTTGAATAGTGAACGAGAGTTCGTGACGTAGCAATTGGAGATTGGTTGCAACAACGTGAGGCGGGGCTAGCTCGAGTGGCGGAGAGCGCAGCTGGGACAGCTCAGTGCAAGCTAGGGAGGGTCGAACGCGGAGTTGGGTGCCAGCGCCGATCGCGGAGGGGTGGACGCGCGGACCGACGGCAGGATGTTCAGCTGGATGGGGCGGCAGGCGGGCGGGCGCGAGCGCGCGGGCGGTGCGGACGCCGTGCAAACCGTGACGGGCGGCCTGCGTTCGCTCTACCAACGCAAGGTGCTGCCACTGGAGGAGGCGTACCGCTTCCACGAGTTCCACTCACCGGCGCTGGAGGATGCCGACTTTGAGAACAAGCCCATGATCCTTCTGGTGGGCCAGTACAGCACCGGCAAGACCACCTTCATCAGGTAACCCACACTGCCCCTGCCTGGACCCTTGCCCCCCACCACCTAGGTGGAGGTGGTCCTCTGCACGTGTACACATATAATCTGTAGCCTCCTGCCGCCCTCGGGCTTCCTGCAGAGCCCACTTCCTCTTTCATAGAACCCTCTCGTCTCCAGTATGAAAGTGACCTCAGGTTCCCCGTCCGAGCCTGATGAGCCCAGCCCCGCCCCGGGGTGCGGCCGCCCGAGTAGGGGCCCGTTCTCCTCACGCAGGCAAGAGGGTCCCCAGAATCCCTTTTCCACGTACTTCGAGCCCTCCTTCCTTGCTCTTGGAAAGGCACTGGCCTGACCGGCTTTTTATTCTGTCGCCCTGGCCTGGGAACCCGGGAGAGAGAGGCTATAATAAGCATCTTCTTGATGAGCGAGTGAGGCCTAGGGCTGGAAATGGGGACAGTGGTGTGGAGTATCAGAATGGGCTAGTGAGTCATAATTGGAGAGTTAAGTCTGTAACACAGTGCGCGGCACATAACGAATGAATGAATGAATGAATGGCAACAATAGAGGGTATTGCCCATGCCCCCTGTCCTTGAGGTGGCAGCCCACCCCCCACCACAGTGGTCCGGGTTATGGGTAGAGAGGCCACCTTCATTCAACTGTTGCACAGCCTTACCTTTATCCTGCCACAGGAAGTAAGCTGTGTGTAGCAGACCGCACCCAATGGAACTAAGGGGGAGTGTCATATTACTATTCGTTAGTTTCCATTTCTTAGGTGGATCATTCCCTCCTGGCTCACCCTTGACAACTAAAAATATTTGTCATGCCCGCTATGCCTCCAAAAGCAAACAATTACTGTGCATGCCCTAAGTTTCAAATAATATAGCTTCCTCGGAAGTGACTTTTGATGGGAACTAATTGACAGTGAGACAGGTTTTTGGAGACTATTTTACTTCTAAAGCTGCTGGCATATTAAGACTTTCCATTCTTTGGTTAGGAAACTTGTTTTCCTGGGTTAAACCTTGTGTCAGGCAAAACAAAGTGACTGGTCATTTAAGGTTCTGGTTCAGGATTTTGGAAATTATAACAATCTCTTCATCATTGATGTTCAACAGGTGTTCAGAAAACTGTATCTATATTTGGATACATGCCATTTCTATTAAGTAGTGGCCTCTTTTTCTCCACTCCAGTGACCTAAATAGTTCCTACAAATAGAGTAGTTGTCACTACAAGAAATATGTTCAGTCCAGGCCTACAGATAGTCTATGAATGAATTTAGCTAAGCAAATATACTATATTGAAATATATTTCCAGACCAGCGATTTTCAACCAGTGTGCCACAAGAATTTTTAAAACATTCGATACCTGACTATTTAGCAGGGGACACTGACCTCTTTTCTCTTAGATTGTCAAATTAAAAACTGATAACAGCCAACCCAACAATAGCCATCTGGTGTGAATGAATCAAAATTATACCTATTTTTTTTTTGTCAGACTGGCAAAAAAAGAATGTTTTCTGGTGTGCTGCAGAATTTTAGTAATTAGTTTATATGTGCCATGACATGGAAAAGGTTGAAAATCGCTTTTCTAGACAGTAACTTAAATGTGGAGGAAAACTGAAGAAAATAGTTTTAAAATTGCTTTTTTGGTGCTTATTAATATGTTGAAAATAATATTAAATATGTCACCTCAGACACTCAAAATGAATCATAGAAATATTACACTAACTGGTACTTTGAAAGATGACAGAATACATTTAAGACCTCAATAATACTGACAAGTTCATAAGTATATGGGATAGTGAAGCATTATGACCAATTTGTACAAGAGTGGGGGGAGGTAGACCTTTTGAAATATACAGATAAAAGTTGAGGAGGTAGCATCATTATAATTATAGTAATCTCAGACATTAGTGGTGGCATGTTCACAGCACCCCGGGTAGTTGCCCCTGTCTGTCTTTGCCGCCGGGGCTTTATTACGCCTGTGTGATTAGGGCGTGCTTGTTGATGCTGTACCAACCTAGATGTGACGTGGCTCACTCTGCTCCCATAGCCTGGATAAAAAGCAAGTGGGAGACAGGAGAACACAATTCACAGGAACATGAATTGACCCCTTCTTTTTTTTTTTCAGTTTACTATTTCCTTATACTATTTCTCACTCTTCTCTCTGCTTCATCATTTGGCAGGAATTTTGTGGTATAGCTAAACATAGTTGTAAGAATTTTGAGATCTGACTCCTGGAGAATCTGTGGAAGTGGACCACTTCTCAGTAGGCACGGAGCCACGTGCAACCCAAGGGTGTGGGAGGAGTTATCATATCAGAAAGTCACTTGCTCTAGAGATCTCTCCTGGCCTAAGTGACTTTGACATCGGAGAGCAGGCACAAAGTGAACCTGTGAAGTCAGAAGGAAATCAGGGCAGACAGAAAGCTTGGTGAGGCACCAGGGGCCTGAGTTTCGTTTCAGAGTGGAGCTAGGAGGAAGAGATTTGGCTCCTGGGAGGAAAGCCCCAAACAAAAAGGGCAGCTACCCACCCTGGCTGGTGCGGCTCAGTTGGTTGGAGTGTTACCAGAGGGTCACGGGTTGGATTTCCCCCCGGGGCACATGCCTAAGTTGCAGTTTCGGTCCCTAATCGGGGCATGTACAAGAGGCAACCAAATGATGTTTCTCTCTCTCTCTCCCTCTTCATCTCTCCCGGAATCAATAAATATATCTAAAAACAAACAAAAGGGCAGCTATACTCTAGAGATATGCACTGTAACTGGGGAACCGAAGGGGTGGCCTAGAGTGCTGATCACCCTGGACCCTGCCTGCACCCGCGGCTATCTTTTCTGTGAGGCTGGTCAGTGCCCGTGTTGTATACTTGTAGCCATTGATCACTAGGAGCTTATGATTGGCTATGGGATGCACCTGTCTACATAGTTATACACTCCATCCACCTGGCTTTCTGCACATCCCAAGAAGTCACTGGTAACAGCCTGTACTGATACTGAGGGATACTTACCTCATCGTAAAGCCACTCAGCAAGGCCTTTGGTGTGCATTCCACACCTTTTTAATGCAACTTTACTCTTCGTTCCTTTTTTCCCCGTAACTGGGAAAAACTCGGAGCCCCACTGAAACATGGTGAGCCAGGACCTCCATCAGGGGTGAGGAAATTGTGTGGCTTGTTATGGTGAAAAGGACTTCTGGACTGGGGTGGATAAAGAGCCTAAGTGTTAATAGAATGTGCTCGCCTCGTATGGGAGATTACGAGAGACCCAAGTGCAAGGAAGAGGACAATAGGAAGGAGAGACTTGCTGGACTCTCCTCACATGGATCACAAAACTGGCCCAGAAGGGGACTTCAGATGTGATGAAGATATCTGTCCAAGTCTCTCTGGGGTAGAAGCAGAACAGCTGATAAACCTATTGTCTCACTGAGAGTTTTATTTCCTGCAAGCCAGAGAATGCAGTGAGAGAAACTGTTGGTGTTATACCTCTGACTAGCAAGAAAGAATTGGCCAGAGAAGAAAATGAGATGAGCACAGGGAAAATGGCCATCACACCTTAGGCTCTGTAACAACCAAGGAAGGGTAGATGTTGGGCTCTGCCAGGTGTCCAAAACCCAAGGAAAACCGATTCCAGAGATTTCCCCACGAAAATCCCTGGGCTCAGGTGCTATGAAGGAAGACATTTCCACTGAGAGGATATGAAGCTCACCGAAAATCAGTTCAGACCACACAGTTGCAACTTCTGATTTTTAAAAGCCCCTTTTCTCTCTTCCTCCTATACCTTGTCTGCTTCTCCAAGAAAATTTTTTTCCAATAAGGGAAAAAGAGGCAAGTCACTCAAGAAACTGTATAGGTTTTAAAAGGTCAGAGACCAAGGCAGTTAGGCAAGAAAAAGAAATAGAAGGCATGTAGACTGGAAAGAAGTAAAATTACCTCTATTTACAGAGGACATGATCTTAGAAAGTCCTGAAGATTTAGGAAAATCCTAAAAAAAATCTCTTAAAACTCATAAACAAGTTCAGCAAAGTGTCAGGACCCAAGACCACTATACAAAATTAATTAATTTCTGTGCACTGTCAATGAACAATCTGAAAATGAAATTAAGGAAACAATTCCATTTACAATAGCATCTAATAGAATAAAATACTTAGGAATAAATTTGAGAAAAAGTAGTATAAAACACATTTAAAACTATAAACCTTTGTTGAAAGAAATTAAAGAAAATCTAAAAAAATGGAAAGCTATCCTATGTTGATGGTTTGGAAGACTTAATATTTTTAGAATGGCAGTACTACTCAAAGTGATCTATAGATTCAGTGCAATCCTGACCAAAATTCCAACTGCTTTCTTTACAGAAATTGACAAGCTGATCCTAAAATTCACTTGGAAATGTGTGAGATCCAGAATAGCCAAAACGATCTTGAAAAAGAACAAAACCGGAGTTCTCATATGTCCTGATTTCAAAATTTACTTTAAAGCTACAGTAAACAAGGGTGTGGTGCTGGCATAAGGATAGACATATATATCAATTGAGTAGAATTGAGAGTCTAAAAATAAACTCATACATCTATGGTAAATTTGTTTTATAAGGCCTCCAAGACAGCTCAGTGGGGGAAGGAATATTCTTTTCAACAAATGATGGTGGGACAATTGGATACCCACGTTGCGAAAGGAATAGAGAGTGACTGCTAATAGAGACAGGTTTACTTCTGGGGTGATGAAAATGTTCTGAAATTAGATAGTGGTATTAGCTGCATAACTTTGTGAGTCCACTAAAAACCACAGAATTATGCCCTTTATAAGGGTAAATTTTATGGTATATGAATTATAGCTCAATAAAAATATAAAGCAATTCAGTCTTCCAACACTAAGCATCCTATGATTTATTTAACTTCCATAATTCTGCAGTTTGTGCCAGTCAAGAAATTTCGGCAAAAAAAAAAAAAAAAAGAGAGAAAGAAATGTCTGCCCCTCTGTGCAAGATAATAAAATAAAAATAAATGCCAGAAACAAAACAAAACAAAAAACAGAAGTGGAGGCCCTGGCTGGGTAGCTAAGTTGGTCAGAACATCGTCCTGATACGCCAAGGTTGCAGGTTTGATCTCCAGTCAGGGCACATATAAGAAGCGACCAATGAATGTGTAAATGAGCGGAACAACAAATCGATGTGTGTCTCTCTCTCCCTTTCTCTCTTTGTCTAAAAGTCAACTTAAAAAGAAAAAGAAATGGAATAGCTCAAAGAACAGAAGGATAAAATAACTAAGGAGCAGACAGGAGAGAAAAGGGAGTCACCGCCACACAATCCCTATATGGCATTTTCCCTGTATATTCATGTCAGTATGTAAACATGTTCATTCTGTACAACATTCAGGTTACTAAAATCAAGGTATGATGCTTTCCTATAAAGTGCTCGATAAAGAAATTAACTATTTCAAGCCTTTAAATGTTATTTAAATATAATGTTAATAGGGAAAGGGGGTCCTCAGGTGCTATAAGCAAGGGAAGAGCAAGGTCTATGGATAGTAAGAAACATTAAGAAGCTGGAGTGAGTGGTCTGAGATGGCTGATATGCCTCCCACAACCAAAACCTTTTTAGGCATGTTTAGAACAAGAAAAAGAATCAGGAAGTGATAGACCCACTGCTTGGCACTCTTGCTGTAACATGAACAGAAAGCAGAACTATTCAGCAATTATTTTGCTTCCTCCTTTTCCCTCAAAGCAAATGATCTAGAGATGGTAGAGGGTGCGCAGCCATGTCTGAGAGGGAGTCGAACCCGAGGATGAGGTGCTCTCAGGGGCCCGCACAGGCAAGGCCCAGTAAACACCTGGATAGATGGTTGGGAGGGTGGTATAGGTAAAACTTGTTGTGATCAAAGAACTGTGGTTGGTGGGGGAGGGGGTTTAAGAAATTATGAAAAATATGAAAAGTATCAGAAAATTGGAAGCAGCCAAGCGTCCCAGTTTTCAAAGAAAGGGGAGACACAGATTGTGTTTAAGAGCAAAGCTCTGCTTCATTCCGTTTGGTAAACTCTAGACTCCCTTCTCAGAGAGAGGAGAAGGGAAGGCGCTCACAGGAGGCAGCCTGATTCACCCATAAAAAAGGTCCCGGTAGAGAAGCACCATGGGCTCAGTTTGGGGGTTCTTGCCCTCATTCAGGCACCCAGAGCCCCTGAAAATCAGAGTCTCCTGTGCCAAATACCATGCCTTTTGCCGAACTGAGATGTTGAAATATTTAATTTTTATAGAAGAATAGACTACATTTACAATATATTAAGATCATACCTACACACTGCAGTGTTCAGTTATTCAAATAACATTGATTTCAGGAGTGGGCCTGGCTATCACAGAACTTAAGAGTTTCAAGGGGAATATGGAGAAGAATCCACAAGCTACGCGGGTTCTGGGTGATGACACTAGGAGCAAAGGGTGGGATGGGGGCATAGGAAGGACCTTTCATTCAGGCTTGGAGGTTGGAAAAGTACCCCCTGGGGATACAACCTAAAAGCTGAGCACTGAGAAATGAGCCAGAATCAGTGCCCAAAGGAGACCAGGAGGCGAGGGTGGGAAAGCGTCAATGATGAGGCCCAGCTTTCTGGGATCACCAGCTTTCTGGGATCCACCAAAACGGGGACCCAAGAAGAGGAAGAGTGGGGGCATAATTGTGAGTTTAGGTTTAAACCTATGTTTAAATGGTATAGAGTCCACAAGGAATCAGACATATGGGTCTGGATTGAGAGGAAGAGGAGCTTGTGGAGACACTAAGGAAAAAGTCACCAGGGAGGCAGAACCCTGTCAGGGGAGGAGGGTGGCTCTGAGCCATCTTAGGGATCTTGTGGTTGCAAGTGACAGAAATTTAACTATGAAAGGCTTAAGTAAGAGTGGAATGTACCATGAACCGAGGAATGCAGAGGGTCTCTAGATGCTAGCAAAGCACCTTCAGATACACTTGTTATGTACGGCGAATTTCTAGGTGTATGAACTCTACCCCCCACCCCACCCCCGAGATGAAAACAAGAAAACTCAGTCCCCCAGCCTGCTCTGCAGGTAGGGGACACAGAGAAAGAGTGAATCCATCCTTTCTTGGATTACCTTATCTTCCAGTGTGTTGATATACTTCTTTATTTTGTTGAAATAGATCATCAAATCACTTTCTGGAAAACAGGAATGAGAGAATGCTGAAGCAGCAGCAGATGTTTCTATTGTTGACTTCCAAGAAAGTTATGTTCTGTGGTGCAACTTAAGTGAAAAGGTACACATTTTCTCATGAAACCGGCAAGACCAGGTGTGCTGGCTTCAGGCCTGGCCTGGGACCCCAAGTGACACGATCAGCTGAGGACCCTGTCTCTCAGCTCTGCTGCCTCCCTCCTGTTGGCCACCTCATCCTCAGTCAGTTGGCCCTCACGGAGTGGGCAGGTGGCTACCTCCAATCCCAGACTCACATACTCACATTCTGTCAGCTCAGCAACCCCAGTGGGAATAATGAGAATCTCTTCCCCAACAGCTTCAGCAAAAATCTCGGGTTTGAGTCTCGCTGGGTTCAGCTTTGGCCATATACCCCTCCATGAGCCAGTCCCTAGAGTCAAGGGGAATATGACCCATGCCTGGAGAGGGGTAGTCAACCCCCAAACCATGTGGACTCAGAGTGGGGAGAGGTGGCTCCTCAGGGTGCCACTACCAAAAGGGGATTGATTCTGCAGACGTGAAACAGCAGACACGCACGCCCCTACCCACACACACGCACACACATACAAGCCAGGAAAAGAGAGGAGGGGGCGTGGTCAGCAATGTCAGCTGCTTCTGGGGAAAGGATTAAAATGGAACCAGTGGATTAGCCAGCAGGAGCCCACGTGACCTTGGCAAGGGCTGAGTCAGTAAGCGGTGGTGACAGAACCCAGGTGGGGCTGGGTTGAGGAATCACTAGGAGGTGAAGCACCAAATATAGAAAACTCTAGGCAGCTGGGCACTGAAGGGGAGGAACGGTGCCCTGGTCACAGGCATTCTGGAGGTTTGGCTCAAGATGAGCTGGAGTTAAAAGTTGAGGGAAAGGGGCCGTAGAGGGGCAGCAGCTGGTGTTTCAGAAGCCTAAGCAGAGGCAGGACTAGGAGCAAGGATTCTGAGGGGGGCTGGGGGCTCCACGTGGTTGGTACGGTGTTGGTGGCAGCGGTCAGCTCAGCGAGACACGGCAGACTGGCCTCTTGTCCACTCATGGCAGTGCCGAAGGATTAGGAGAAGTGTGGGGGAGAAAGGTTTTTTTTTTTAATAACAGAATTCTCTTCTGTAACTCACATCTAGAAGCTTCCTTCTAAAAGATATTCAGTGTACTTTTCAAAACCTTAGGAAATTATGAATGAGAAAGCTGTGGTTCCTGGCTCTGGCCGTGGGTCCGAATCGCCAGGAGATCTTCTGAACAGATTCCAGGCCCTCATCCCAGGCCTCCCAGTTGGGAATATCGCTGCGGGTGAGGCTCGGAAATCTGGTTTTGTTTTTCATAAACCACCGCTCAAAGTGATTCTTAGCCTCCTCCAGGAAGCATTTTGGAACCATCGATAGATAAAGGTTCACTTGATAGAATCCTGACAACTGAGTCATCAAGCCTGAAAAGGGTGAGCCTCAAGAATCACTTTGATGGACCTTCCATGGACTGTGGTCCAAGCTCCATCTGTTCACATTTTAAGATAAAGACATAAAAATCACGCTTACAAAACTGGGGATTATGCAACTGATGCAATTTAAGAAACAGCATTTTTCACGTAATATGATATGATGAACTTTTGTTGCGTCATTAATCTTCAAAAATAACTTCAGTGACTGCATCATATTCTATTGTACAGCTTGGAACATTGTTTCTATTTTACACTGTTATGTACATTCTTGGCTGTACATCTTTGTATTTCCAGGTTTTTTTTAGAGTAGCAGTCTGGGCATGAATTACTTCATCAAAAGGTATAAGTGTTTTTTAAGGAAAAAAAAGGCTTTAGTTTTTTAAGGAAAAAAAATACATATATACACCCTCACCCAAGGATATATTTATTGATTTTAGAGAGAGAGGAAGGAGTAGAAACAGGAATGGGAGAGAGAGAGAGAAACAGAAACAACGATGTGAGAGAGAAACATTGATCAGTTGCCTCTCATAGTACACACCCCAAATGGGGATTGAACCTGCAAACTCTTGGTGTACTGGACGATGATGCGCCAGCTAATTGAACCACCCAGCCAGGGCAAAATCAATATATTTCTGATTTTATAATATATATGTATACATATTTCTTTTCAGAAAAGTTATTCCAAATTAGATTCCCACCAGGGAGTCTAATAAAACTAAGTATTACTATTAAAAAACAAATCTGATAGGAAAAAAATTCTTCTAATTTGATTTTTTTACTAGTAAACTTTTAAAATATGCGGTCATCATCTGTATTTATTTGTGAACAGTCCATGAGTTTTGCCCAGTTTTCACTTGAGCATCTTTATCTGGTAGATGTTTAAATATTTTGCTCAGTCATGGCTATCAACCTGTCGTCATGATTGTGTTTTTAGTTTGAATTTGCCTTTTTCGTGTTTTATAATAATTTTGACATGTAACTACATTTAATATTCGTGGTCAAGTCTAACACCTTTTTGCTCTTTTTTTTTCCACTTTTTTATTGAATTTATTGGGTGACTTTGGTTAATAAAATTGTATAGGTTCCAAGTGTACACTTGTATAATACATCATCAGTACATTGTACTGTGTGTTCACCACGTCAAGTCCCCTTCCACTTTTTTCTTTATCTATGACTTTTTTTTATCACTCTGTATAGAAAACCCTTGATTACCCTATACGTTTTTAAAGATATTTAACTCTTTAATACTTGGAAGTAAAATCTATTTCAAAGGTATTCATTTTTTTTTGGTTTTTATGTTTTTTTAACAATATTTATTGAATAATCCTGCCTTTTCCCAATGTCACATGAGGTCTCTTCTAATGCTGATTTATTAAATATTGGAATCTTTGGGGACCTTTCTCTTGCATCTTATTGTTCTGTTGGTAGATTCTCATACCCACACTATACTGTCTTAAGTCACTTTCAATGTTTTAAATAACTTTATTGTCACTCTAAAATATTTGTTAGTAAATGGTACCACAGACTCTTTTGATCTTGATTCTCTTTGTTTTCCAAATACTATCAATCATCATTTCCTGTTATTCTTTCAGAGGAACTTTAAAATTACTTCATTAGATTCTTCCCAGAAATTCCCATTGGGAACCGTTGGTATTGGAACTGCATTACATCTGGCTCCTTGCTCTTCCCAGGCAGGAACTCAGCATAGCGTTTACTCAGACCTTCTTTTATATCTCAGAGGAGTGGCTGATGTAGTCGCAAGTTATAAATACTCATGTTAACGTTGTTCTTAGGTGTTTTGTATTCCATTGCTTTGTCAGATTTTTTTCTTTTCTATTTTCTAGATAGGTATTGATAGTATGTTAAGATAGCTACTGATTTTTTTTGTATTTTCATTTTGTCTCTGTTTCTTTGACTCAAGTTATTCCGGCAGCCATTCATTAGATTCTCTAGTGTTTTCTAGATAGACAGGTATATCAGTTACATTCATGATTACTTTATTTCCACTTCTGTTTCATATGTAATTGTATTAGGAAGTGAGCATTCATATCAAGCTTCTAATTTTAACAATAATGCCTTCGTTATTTTGCTTTAAAATATGTTGGCTATTGGTTTAATATTTTATCAGCTAATCACATTAAGAAATTATCTTTCTCTTGCTAATTTTAAAAGAATTTTAGTTGAAAAAATTAAGATAGATGTTGAGTTTTACTAAATGCCTTTTTTTCCTTTTTCCTCTTTCCTTTAACCTGTGTTCTGTGGAATGCAGTTCTGGGAGATTGTAAACAGGTGTTCAAAGAAAAAGCATGTTCTTTAGTCAAGTAACTTCGGGAAATGGCTGTGTCCTATAGCCTCCTCATGAAGCTTACAGCACTCCCAGACCAACCTGAAGTCTATCTAGGAGTCACAAATTACAAGTCATAACATAGAAAACACTTCATAAGATCTTCATTGTATGAACAAATGAATGGATAACTAGAAAAATAAGGCTGTAAGAAATTGGAAAGCATGTTGTCTTTGAGTCCAGTAAACTTCATCTCCTTTTCTTCTTCCTTTCCCATTCTTCTACCCCCCTTCCAAAACAGCATGGAAGGTGGAGTGGAGCAGCTACAGGGAACAGGGAACAGACAGCTTTAAGCACATCTCAGCCCCGTGTAGTTTACATTCCATTCATAGCAGGATAAATTGAGATGTGAAAAGGCTTTACCCAGCAAATTCCAGTTCCTTGGTCTAACAGGTTAATAAGATTCCCTTAGTAGGTCAGCATTTCCAATATGACATATTCTGAATAAGCATGCCTGGTGTTAATATGTCAGTGATTTAACTAGGGGAAAAACAAAAAATGAAAGGTTTTACACTTAAGGAAGACATAGTTTTAAAATAGAAGTGAAGCTCATTCTGATTTAGTTTTTCAATAACTCAAGATTAAAATTTTTAAGTAGATGAAATATTTGTTCAAGGATATTTATCTCAGCATTATTTATAATAGTAAGGAATGGAAAACTATTAAATGTCCAACAGTTAGGAAATGGTAAACTCAATTGGTATGTATTCACCTTAGAACAGTATGCAGCCGTTAAAAAATTGTGTACAAAAAAATTTTAATGGTATACAGAAAAACTAATAGTGAAAATCTTGATACACAAGTATTTAAATACTTGGATCCCAATTTCACAAAAAAATTATATTTGCAGAAAATGGATAGAAATATTTCAAAATGTTGAAAGTGATCATTATCTTATACTAATGTGGTCTTGTGCAAGCTACTTAATTTGTGATAAGCACAGTTTTCTATAAGCTAGGGATAAGAATACCTGCTCCAGCGACACCGAGGGTAAAGCGATAAAACATGTGAAGGGCCTTGTAAACTACATAGCTTGGTTTCATAATAATCTGTTGTTTGGTGGTATCTAGCAGTAAAGTTGGTGGTAGCCCTAACTTACATATTCTGAACCATTTTATAAGATGTTTGTGATAGTAAATATTTGATTCTCCTCCTATTTCCATTTCTTGGTATTAAACATGAGGATAAACAAAGGAAACTGCTTTAAAAACATCATTTCCAGCTCTGGCTGGGTGGCTCAGTTGGTTAAGCGTCTTCCCATATACCAAAAGGTTGTGGGTTCCATCCCTGGTTGGGGCGCATGTGGGAGGCAACCGATCAATGTTTCTCTTTCACATTAATGTTTCTCTCTCCCTCTCTCTCCCTCTCTCTCCCTCTCTCTCCCTCTCTCTCTCCCCCCCCCTCGCCCCTCCTCCCTTCCCCCACCCCATCTCCTCCCCCTCTCCTTTCCCTTCCTCTCTGTCTAAAATCAATAAATATATCCGTGGGTGAGGATTAAAAAAAAACAAAACATCACTTCCAGATTTCCGAAAAATCAGAGTTGAAGGATTAATTAACTCTTTCTTTTCACTCTTTTCTAGTGAAACAGTGGGTCAAGTATAATCAGTAAACACACGTAAAACTCTCCAACACTTATTACAAATTAAAGTTATTTAAACGTATAGCCATGTATTTAAACATAAGAAAATAAAACTGCTTCACCACTGAACTCAAAAGTATTTTATTTCTTTCACATCTGTATGGTTTAAAACCTTGTTAATACCCAAAGGAATAAAATGATTGTTGGGGTTAGTTTAATGCACTTTAAAAAAACATCCCAGGCCATACCAATGAATTGAACCCTCAAAGTCTAAACACAGAGTTACCCGTGTCTGCACAAACTTTTTTCTTTTTTAATTTCATTTATCACTACACAAGCTATTTCTCTGGATTTTGGCTTGAGAATTTTAAATTAATGCTCATAGTACACCCCAAATATATGTGCCATATCACTTTTTAGAGTGCTCGCTTAATTATGGAATACTATTAACAAACCTTCAGTTTGTATATTTGTTATGATTCATAGGCTGCATTCCTGTAAATGCTCCTACTGGAGACTGACTCAGTCTCTCAAGCTCTGATTTAGGGCAGGGGTAGTGTTTTCAAAGGACTAGTAAGAAATCCTATGGTTCTAATTCAGCCATCTCCAACCTTTTTGGTACCAGGGACCGATTTCATGGAAGACAGTTTTTCCATGGGTCGGGGTAGGGTGAGGGGAGACAGGAGGCAGAGCTCAGGCGGTAATGTGAGTGACATCCACAGACAGGGAGGGGGAGGTTGGGGACCCCTGTTCTAATTAACCACTTAATTTATTTGAGCCATAGTTTTCTCATCTTAAAATGAGGATGAAAAATAGTACTTACCCCACAAGGTACTTGGGTTGAAGTAAGCTTAAGAATACATACTCAGAGGAGGCAAAATTTGCAGCTGGAATTTGGAATAATGTGCCTCTTATAGTTTGATTATTTGTATTTTAGTCATTCTTAAGCCCATCTTTGAGAGGGTGGTGCCTGGGTATGTTGAGGGACTTCATCTCTTGAAGATGTTTATTTCTGGTCACAATGACATTTTTTTCTATGAAGTTAAAAAACAATTCTAGCCTAAGCAGTGGAAGAAAAAAGACACTGTCGACATACACCATCACATGAAAGCAACTCCTTGGGCCTCGGCTGAACCCTTAGCAGACAGGGCGAGGAAATGCCGGGACTCCCGGCCTCCCACCACCCGCTCCTCCCAGCTGCTTGGCATCCAAATGCCTGTCCCTTTTTACACTGATGGCTTGGCTCGAGTTCTGGGAGCAATCACCCCTGGAATTGGCAGTCTCCCTGAGAACACAGGAAAAGGAGAGCAAGGTGGAGCGGGGGCCAAAAACCCAGTCTAACGCACAGGATGCCTGTGCGGGGGGCCAGCAGCTCCGAACCGTGGTGGGTTCTTTTCTGTAGGCTTCCTGTGGCCTCTTGTTCCTTTGAATTCTTGTTATCACAGATAACACCACAAAGTCCTTGGAACTCATGGCTTTGAGAAGGCCTCTGAGGTGTCAAAAAACAAAGTGTAACACAGTTGGTTAGCCTTGTTTGCGGGGCTGTGTGGGTAACCTGCTTTTGTATATCACACCTCAGGACCTGCTCAGTCTCTCTCAGGTTGCTGGTTTTGCACCTCATTTCACTTCATTCTCACTTGGCTCGTGTTAGATCCTCTGTCTCACTACATGTGACATGTGCGTGCTTGCCCAGCAGTGCGACATAAGCGTATCTGAGTTTCACTATCACCCGTTGTGAAAACTCTTCTGGGCAATCAGCTTAGCGTGTCATATATTAACTCATGTATCTGACCGTTCCTACTTAGGGGACCAGAAGCTAGGTCCTACTTAGGGGGTGTGTGGGACCCCAAGACGGTGGGGCTAAGCCTAGAGCCAAAGCCTCAACCCAGGAGGGAAGAGTTACAGGCTCCAGCTCTGCAGGGCCAGTAGCGAGTTTGACCAGCAACAGGTCACATTACTGCCCTCATCCCCAGCCTCTTCACATGTACAGACATGGGATTGAACCAAATGATTCCTAACAGACTTTGAGGCTCTAAAGTTCTGAGAGTGTGGAATGTGCCCTGCAGGAAATGACAGCCTATCAGAAGAGAGGAAATGGGCCCACAAATAAGACCAATACTAAGTGTACCATGAAGATTTCACAAGAGAGAAGGTGAGGCAGGGAGTGTCCAAAAAAAAAAAATGTCCTGGAGTGATCAGGGAGGACTGCCTTGATGGAGGCAGTAAAGTGGCTTGAACAGTCGGTAGGATAGGAAGTAGGAATCATGAGACATGATTCCCCACCAGACAGAGGAAATGAAGTGAGGAAAGATGGAGGCAGGAATTTCGGGCCTAGAAGAGGCTGATCAAAAAGGGAAGAGCCCTGGCCAGGTGGTTCAGTTGTCCCATACACCAAAAAGCGGAAGGTTCGATTCCTGGTCAGGGCACATACCTGCAGGTTCGGTCTCCAGCTGGGGCACATGCAGGAGGCATCTGATCAGTGTTTCTCTCTCTCCCCCCTCCCTTCCTCTCTCTCTAAAATCAATAGACATATCCTCACGTAAGAATTTTAAAAGAAAAGAAAGAGAAGAAAAGGTCCACTGTATGGGGAGAAGTAAGAGCCCAGGCTGTAAGGGGTGGCTTGTTAGGGTCCTTGAATGGAAGTTACCTGGGAAGGACTGGGCTGTTAGAGTGGTACCTTAGAAAAAGAATCTGATCTTTAAGGGCAAAGGGGGAGAGGGAGGCTGAGAGACCGCTGGGAAGTATGGAGTGAACAGAGCCCAATGAGGTGTGATGAGGAGACAGAGAAGCGAGGGAGGGAGGCGAGAGCCTGATGACAACCTGGATGAGGGCACAGGTCAGCGAGTCCACAGGTACTGGTTCTGCACCTGCTATGTGCCAGACACGGTTAGATGCTGGGATACTGTGGTGAGCCATACAGACAAGGGATATGGTCCTAACATGCTGGGACAGTAACATGAGATAATTTCAGATAATGACACATGCTATGAGTAGGGAAACGAGAGAGAGGGGCAGGGGCATCAGACAGACTGTAGAGAGGCTACTTTGTCAATGAGTATTTATCGACCATCTCAGCCAAGTGCCAGAGATGGTTCCAGGCACGTGGGACTCATTAGTGAACAAGAGCGACAAGAAGCCCTACTTTCCTGTGGCTTCCACTCTACCGGGGAAGACAGGGAATAAATCATAAAATAATAAGTAAATTTTATATCAGCATAAAGGGAATAAGAGCAATGGGAAAGAGAACACGATTTTTTTTCCTAATTGTTTGCTGTTATAGATAATGCTGCAATGGACATCTTCATGCAGAAATCTTTTTCATGTGTCTAGGATTTTTCCTAAGGGTAGATTTCAAAAAGTATAATTGCTCCCATTTTAAAGGTTTTTAAAAAAATCCTCACCCGAGGATATGTTTTACTGATTTTGGAGAGAGAAGGAGGGAGAGAAACATTGATGGGTCGCCCCCCTGAATGCACCCCAACGGGGAATCAAACCTGCATCCTGGGCATGTGCCCTGACCAGGGATCAAATCCACACTCTTTTTGGTGTATGGGACAACACTCCAACCAACTGAGCGACCCAGCCTGGACCCCTCCATCATGGAAAGGAGGGATTCTTGGTGGGGTGGAGGTGGGGGGAACTCTAAGTGGCTTCAGCTAAATGGAGTGCAGGTGGGGCTGGGGGAGCTATATTAGGGCTCAACCACATCCCACGGAAAGTAGACTTGCCCCACCCCAACATGTCATTGAGCTGGTCCTATGCCCTGTATCACGTCAGTTGGTCTCCCCGGCACACTGAGTGAGAATCCTCGTTGACATTTGCTAGGGTCACCGTATACAGTTGTGCAGGTTAAACTACATGAGTGCCCCTGGGCAAAGGGGCCTTGGGGGGTGTAAAATCCAGGCGGAGTCCTCCTTGCTAAGCTGTGAATCCTTGCACAGGGCTGTGTCTGCCTAGAGGAAAGGGCACCTTTTTCCATTTTGCACAAAGGGCTAGCGACGACCCTGGTGATATCTAGTCTGGGCTCTCCTCCTTCACCTTCATCCTCCATAGCAGTCTCTGTTGCTACTGAATTATTTGGAAATTGTCTTCCAACAACCTCCAGGAGCCCAAGGGACCTGTGAATGCACAGGGAGGATGTGCCAGCCTCACAGACTGTCAGTGACAAAGGAAGGAGTTGGTTCATTATTTTATTCATGACATTGAGTACCCCCTGTGGACAGGTACAGTGCTGGGTGCTGGGGACATGCATCTGCCACAGACATGGGCCTGCCTGCAAGGAACAACAAACAAAGAAGTATCTTGCCCATGGTGAGCACCAGGATGGTCACAGGCACCGGGTACCTGGGCCCCACAGAGGAGGTGTCCCCAACATGCTTGAGGGACAGCATTCCTAAAGGAAGTGGGCCTGAGCAGGGTCTTCCAGGATACATAGGAGCTGGCCAGGCACCCTTCTCTGGGGTGGCATCTGTTATACCAATGGAACTGTGAGCAAAAATTGCTGTGCTGAGCAAAGCACTTTTAGAAGAAGGCCCAGCCAGTCTACAAGATGCCTGACCTCGTTCACTTAGGTGTCTCACACTGGGGGAAAAATAGGTCTGTAGATTTTAAGCTTTGAAAAATCATTATTAGCAAAAGAGTAAATCATTCTCCTTTTATGGAGGGGTACATTTCTAGATTTTTAAATGATTTTGTTAAAAATTGGTAGACCAGGAAGCATTCTGGCCTTTTACTTTGTGGTGACATGCTAAGTTTCTGCCCCCTCTCTTCCAGGTACTTACTGGAGCAAGATTTCCCTGGCATGAGGATTGGTCCAGAGCCCACCACCGATTCCTTCATCGCTGTGATGTACGGGGAGACTGAGGGCAGCACCCCAGGGAATGCTTTAGTCGTGGACCCCAAAAAGCCATTTCGAAAACTTAGTCGCTTTGGAAATGCTTTCCTGAATCGGTAAGGACCAGGAAACTGCCATCTTTGGTCAGGTTATTTAAAACTTTTCTTTGAATTCTTGCCAATGACTTGTAAAGGTTCAGAAACAGAACAGAGCATGTCAGTTCTAGAAGAGAGACATTATAGAGAACATGCTTATGGTATTCAAATATTTGAAAGATTTTCATAGGAAATGATCATTTACATCTATTCTGGGTGGCTTCGGAGGGCAGAACTAAGGCCCTGGATTGGACATTGTAAGGCCACACAGTATAAGGAATAAATTTGTAGTAGTTGAGCTGCACAGAAATGGTTCAAGTTGCCTTGTGAGGTGTGAGCTCCCCGTCGCTGGCAATGTTAAGTGGTGGCTGGGTGCCACCGCTCAGGCACAGTGTCCCAGGGCCTCCTGCACACAGATTAGCTCAAAGGACCTCTGAGGTACACCTGACCCCCAGATTTAGTCTGTTGATGTTTGCAGGACAGGTCACCTCACCTCCCTGGCTGTCCCTTAGGCTTCTCACTCCCATGCTTTGAGCTGCTTCCCTTTTATTAGAGCAGAACAGGAGAAACAGAGCCAAAACAGCGCCCAAAAAAGTTCATTTTCATACATGGCATTATTTTATAGATGTGAAGTCGTAGGATAACGGACGTGTCTTCACTGGCGGTGCATCTCATCCATGCCGCCCCGTAACCTTTCACCAGAGTCCCCAATGAAGCGGGGGTGTGAGGGCAGAGAGCAAGCCAGCAGGTTCTCCCGGGTGCGGCTCTGCCCTTTCGCGTACGACCTGCTCTTACCTCCCTCCCCTTCCTCCTCTCTGCCCCTCCTAGCCATATTTTAAATACATTTCTTTTTTTTTTTTTTTCCCTGTTGTTCCCTTTTCTCCTTCTCCCCTCTTTTATGAGTCTACTGCTTTAGGCTGGTTGGTTTGAGGGCATGGGCTATGGGAGGTTCAGGGACAGGTTGGGGTCATCTAAACCTCTTCAGGGAGAGGTGAGACTAGAGCTGACAGACAAGAGACTCGAACTGCACTTCTCCTTTTTAGATTTTTTTTTTAATAGGAGTGTATCCTCCCAGCTGACTGCTATCCTCCCGAAGGCTGAGGCATCTCATTGCACAACTCCAGGGGGCACTGTTCACAAGCACTGTAGAATGAATGATGTGCCTGGGTGCTGTGTGGCGGCTCCGCCCGCCGTGGCGCAGGTAACCTCCATAGGTACCTTCTATGAAACCCTGAACTGTCTAAGGATCCATATTCTCCTTAAAGGACTTTTTTATGCTCCTATTGCAGATCAAAGAGAGCATCTGAGTGACAAGGAGGGAGCTTGGCAGCAGGATAAATAGAAAGGTGCTGATGATACAGGTGGAGCCACAGAGAAATTTCATCTTGTTGCTAAGAGCGATTTGCAGTGTATTCCTCAACTCCAGGGCCTTGTTGGTTGGCACCAGAGCATCTCCTGATGGGAGAAGTGGGGGTCGATCGAGGCCAGGTGCAGGGGGAACAACAGAGGATCTCTCAGGGAGGAGTGGGAAAGAGTGGCCCACACTCGAGGGGAAGTAGGACAAGAAACTGCCCCATCAGGGCCTCCCAGGAAGCTATGGTCACGGGGCAGGCAGTAGCCAGGCTTCCTGTCCCAAGACTGGTCCTAAAAGGAAGTGCAGGGCACAGCACCCTTCTCCGTGGAAGGCTGCCTGGAGTCCTGCGGTTCCATTACTACAACTCTTAGACTTACTCTCTTTTTGCCTGACACAGGCTTAAAAAAAGAAATGAGCTATGACTTTTTTCAAGTTCCCATTTTTTGAAGTCCACATTCACAAGGGACAAACCAGGAAGAGTGGCTTTTGGCTTGTTTAATTTTGACAGGTGATTTACTTTCCCAACAGGATTTTCTTTTTCAAATCCCAAACATTTAGCAGATGAGTGTGAAAACAAAGCATTCAGGAAAGATTTTGAATGGCAAGGTTCATTATCTCAGGATTGAAAACTTGCCGGAAAAATCCATGTATTATATAATCAAGTGATGTTAATTGAATTCAGAATATATGGAAAAAATAATAGCAAATAATTATATGGTATTTACTGTATCGATACTTTTCTAACTGTATATTAGCTCTAAATCCTCACCAAAACCCTGTGACTAGGTGCTGCTATTATCCCTAACACAGAGAGGAGGAATTGCTGCATAGAGAGGTTGATTTAACTTCCACAGGGTCACTCAGCCAAGTGGTAGCTCTAGGATTGGAACCCAGGCTGTGTGGCTCAGAGTCCTATCAGTGACCACTATACTGAGCTGCCTGGAGATACAATATTTAGACTAAGAATCAGTGCCTCCTTCCCCCCATCTAACTATTAAGGCTGTCCTTAATACAGCCCACCGACAATGATGAAAATGCTGCTGTTTCACCCCAGCACTTACGTAGATGTCAGTTAGTGTCTGGTGCTCAAATGTGTGTATGTAATTTTAGCATCCCTGTGGGAATATCAGCAGGTTCCCTCTAAAGGCAGACAAACTTCTTTTTACATATTATACTCTCTGAGGATAAGGTCAAAATACAACACTTTGTAAAAAAGAGAATTGTCTGCCTGCTGTGGAGAACTCCCCTCTCCCCACTGAGCAGCCACCAGTCACCCATGGGATAGGTTCCATTGTCCTGGTCCCTCATTATGGGGCATTGGCTTGGACATCTGCCTGCAGCAGCAGCTTTAAAAGAGTTTAGTACTTCCCAAGGTTGTACCAGATGTCATCTGGAGGGTGACAGCAGTCTCAAAGCATTAAGCAAACCAGTTGATCCTGAGTTTCAATCCTAAGAAAGTATCAGGGAGTCTACAATGCATATTTTAAAGATTTATTTTATTATTTGAGAGAGAGAGAGAGAGAGCGCGCGAAAGCGCGAGAGAGAAGCATCAGTCGGCTGCCTCCCAAATTCACCCCAACCAGGGATCGAACCTGCAACTCAGGCATGTGCTCTGACCAGGAATTGAACCCATGATCCCTTGGTCACGGGATGATGCTCCAACCAACTGAGCCACACCAGCCAGGGTTACAGTGCATTTTTGAGAAATGAAGACAAATTCCCAAAAAGGCAGCTTCAAATTATAGAAATTCCATACTTGAACAACAAAAGCATGAGTGAGTCTAGAACAAAAAGAGTTCTGTGGAAACAGCTTTAATGTGACATTCTACAACTTCACCATGCTGCTTTACTTCCACAAGGAATTCCACAGGTGGGCCTGTCTTGGAGTTGCTACACGGGAATGTGGTTATTGAGGTTACAAAGTCTGTCATCAGGAAAGAGTTCCACGTCACAGAGGCAGAAATGGACGTACCAACAGCACCCTGGGGCCATGCACGCTGGAAGACAGACACCAGTGTGTTTTCGTCAGCTCCACAAGGGTCACGGATTGGCTTCTGACGTTTCTCCCTCCGGTCTGCTTTTGAATTGGATATTATGCTTTTCCCTTAATCTACTTTTCCAAAACTGTTAGTCTTTTTTTTCAAATTCAGATAACTACAGACATTGTTTTTAGTTTAGCATAAAGTATAATGGTATATTGTAGTCTTCCACAGAAGAAATTCTTCATTTCATTTACTTCTTTATTGCCTCAATTTCTTTAAAAAGTAACTTTAATCATTGGCCTTAGGGATTAAAGTTTTAAGCTTCCTTTTAAACTGAAGGAATCCGAACACCACTTCAAGTGCTCCTGTCATTTTAGTCAGGCCTGATAATGGTGATGATCAAAAAGAAATCCTGTCTTACCTTGGTGTGATAATTTAGCAATAATAGAATACATATGTGCATTTTTAGGCTTGTTACCTCTATGTTTGTAATTAAATAAGGCTTTATGAAATGCACTTTTTTTAAATTATAAGCATTACATAGTCACTTAGTATCATTGAGAATTTTTTAAAAACTTACTTCATACAAATATACAGCATCAGTCCAGACACATGCTGACTCCACCAGCCACTTCAGCTACAGAGGTTAAGGGAAATGGGCTCTTGCCAAGAATCATTCTTGATTCACCAGCAAAATTTTTAATCTGAGTCATTAATTGGTTTTTGTGTGTGTGCCGTGCTTGCCCATAATAAACTCCCTGGAGCTCTCCCCGTCAGCCTTTCATCTTGAGACTGCAGTGGCACCCAGGTCATGGCACCATTGTCCTTTATGGGCAGCTGCCTGTACCGTGCTGGTCCTGACCTTCCAGAAAGCCGGCTTTCCCGCCAGGGCTCAGGCAGACCTGCCGTCACTTGTACATTGCACCTGGTCCCCTCCTTCCCCCAGGACAGTGAAAATAAATTCTTCCCTGGCAGTGGATGGTTAAATATGCCAGAGGTGGTAGGACCATATAAAATTATTATGGGTTAGTTGTCAAAATCTTTTTGCATATTGTATGCTACTTACTGTGCGAATAGGAAGTTGTATAATCTCTCTGGTCTAACTCTTCATCAGTAAACTGAGCAGGTGAAGGAGATGCTTTTAAAAAGCTCCATACTCTCTCCATTGAAGCTTAGGTTTATTTGAACCTAATGACAACCTGGGAGTCCTCAGAGTTGCCCAGAGTCACACAGGAGGTCACGGGGTGGGTGAGCAAGGAAGATGACCGGAGCCTGGGTCTTCTGCCTCCCGTTTACTGCCCCACCCTTCACCGGCGGGTTGAGGACAAGTCACATGCAGGCCTCTTTGGTGGAGATTTCAGGGCGATGGCACGTCACTCTTTTGTTTTAGGATGTTGCCTTCTGTGTAACAAAGGTACACAGCTGTAGTTCAAATGCATGGAATTGTAGGAGCGGCCTAGCCATTAAGAACCTGGGCTTTGGAGTGGGAACTGTTAGGTTAGCATCCCAGCAGCTCATCACTTAACCAACCATGTGACGCGGCAAACAGTGTTCTGTGACTCCTCCACGGTCCAGTCTCTAAAATAATACAGAGCCCTTCCTTCTGAGGTTGTGGTGAGTACTGAGTGAGTTAACTACTAGATATTACGACATTGTTTGGAAATCAAGAGCAGTATTAAGGTACTGCCTGGTTCATTTAAAATGTTGACTCACGAACTGGGATGTCAGTGTTTGGAGGCAGTTTTAAGAACTGTAATCCTCTCACCCCCTTCTTGTACTGTTCCACGGGGCTTCTAACCACTGGCCTAGGACCTTACAAACCAGACCATTCCTGTACCTACTCGCTTCCTGCTACCCCTCAGCCTTCCTTTGTTGCGGGGTGGCAGGCAATAGGGGTCCAGAGTAGGGCTTTGCCCCCTCCTGCCCTCCTTTATTTGGAAAATAAAATGTATCAAGTCAGCCCTGAGTGAGGGAGACACTTTATAAAAGCTTATGTGAGCACATAACTAGCACATGTCTGCATATTTCATATAAAGTGTAGAAGGCAAGGCATGGATATACTTCATGTTAGTCACTCCAGGCAGGAGCAGGAAATCCATCCTGGGACAGCAAATCTGTGCTTGGAAACATTTCAGCAGATGCACTTACGCAGGGAAGGCCAGCCCCATGGCTGACTGTGACCCAACCAACAAATAACCTTGTTATTCAGCTTCCTTTCATAGAGCCTAAAAGTAAGACAGGTTTGCTTTCACAGCATTGCATTCAGGGTTTTTTCTGATTACAGTTATTTAAGAAAACCTGTGTGTGGTTCTAACCCCAAGGGGCCTGAAAGCCGACTTGTGCTCTGTGCCCCCTCCGCCACCCCAACCCCAGCCTCTTCCATGTACAGTTTCTTCTTTGCACACCATCCCAACCACTCCCTCTCTGGGTGTCCCTCGGAGAGCTCCCTTTTCTTCTCCCCTCCCCCTCTTCTTTCTCTTCCCCTTCCTCCTTGAATTAGAATGTTAGAGTCTCCTCAGCATCCCTGCGTCCCCTCTCTGTGCTCCTCTCTTCTGCAGCTACCGCTTCTGGCCCCACAGCCTGCTCCCTTGTCTATTGTGTGGTAGCTTCACCACATCTGACTGCATCTTGTTTCCTGGCTCATACATTCTGCTCTGCTGATGTGTCAGGAGCCGTGGGAGTTGTGAAATGTTGTCACTTTGCACAAGAGGGAGTGGACACTTTATAAATTTTTTTAATCACTTTGTTAACTTTACAATAGAATCCAGGGGTTTTGTGTTTCGAAAATATCGATATTAAGTGGTTTTGGAAAAAGGCCGGCCTCTCCCAGGAATGCTTGTCCATGTATGTGCAATTTTTTCAGACTGCCACATGTCTCCTACCGTGTGATAGAAAGGACAGGACTGTGATAAGAGACTGAATCATTACTGACCAGAATGGCGGTCCCCCACAGATGTGCTCAGAACTCCATTCCTACCCCAATTCTAGAGAATTGAATGTGGTATTTTTTTATTTTGTGAACTTACAAAGAATGCTAGGGGATCCCTGTGCACTTTAATCTCGCAGATCTCTCTGAGTGGTGGGCGGTGGGATACATGTAAACGTGGAGGGTGCACGAGGGGCAGGAATAATAAAAAATGAGGGGCTTCTCTTAAATTAACTTAACCCTTTATTTTTCCCATTATGAGGTTTTTAACTTTACCAGTTGAGTTCTACTCAACTGACATCAGAGCTATCAGGCCGAGTCCTCAGGCCAACCATGCATTCATTAGTGGCATGACCTCGAGATGCCATGACTGCTTTGTGCTTCAACTTTTCTAGCTACAAAATGATCCTATCTTTCCTACGTCATCCTGAGCTGACTTGAAAATCTAGGAAAAAATGTATGAGAAACTTGGCCTGAGCACCTTTAAAAAAGTTATCTTGAAAGGTCAGTATTTACAGCAAAAGCTCAGGGCTGCCCCCCCCCCCCCCGCAACCCCGTGGCCCCCACCCGGCCTGCTGAGCTGTCCACCGCGCACCACAAAGGCCGGGGCGGGGGCGGGGGGGTGCAGGCCTTCATGTCCTGCATTCCCAGCATATTTACTTTCTGAGTAATCCCACCAGTTCCACTAAATGGAAGAATTGCGCTTTCACCAAGAGGTTTCAAGCTTTGTGCCCACACAGACAGAGCAGTGAGCACTGAAATACAGGAAAAGGAGAGGCTTCTTTTTCCTATAGTTTCCACCTTAAAACATACACAGTGCCTAAAAAAGATCCCCCTCAAGCTCTGTTGCCTGGGCTGGAGAACAAAGCCTTTCTCTCTATTCCTCTAGAGGTAGATAGTATTAGAGCTAAAAAGACTCAAGCCAGCTGCTGGCCCAGGTGTCTCCATTTACCCGTGAGGAAAATGAGACCCGGAGGCGGAGAAGTCCTTGCCCAGGGCCCCATAGCAATTTATTGGCAAAGGCTGAACTGAACCTGAAGCCAGTCTGTCGATCCCCAGGCCACAGTGTTCTTGCCTCTCCCCTCTGCCTCTGTGAGGCCAAGCCAGGGCAGCTGACTAGAACCATTGGAGGCCGAGCAGGAGAAGGAAGGTAAGTGGTGGACAAGGAAGGAGGCTCGGAAAAGCTTGGCCAGGCTCCCCCACCGTGCCCCTTCGTCCACTTATAGGGAGCCCCCAGGACCCAGGAGCACCTGGAGGATTTGTGGGGTTGCCCACAGGTGCCCGCCATACCCTGAGCCTGAAGCTGTAGCAACCGCCAGGCTTGGTGCTGAGTTCTTAGGGCATTAAACAGTGAAAACAGGCCCCAGTACCTCTGAGGTTACTTTAGGGAGCAGGCAGGGGCTGGCAGGGAGCTCGAGATGCTCCAGCCCTGTGAGGCAGTGACCCCAAAGGAGGCGTGGGATCCCCCAGGAGGAGAAGTCCGGGGCGCTTGGCCAAGGAGCAGCATGGAGGAGGCGCAGGTGAGGCTGACGGGCTCTGGAGTCAGGCTGACCTGGGCTTAAGGCCCAGCTCGGAGCCACTCTGAGCAAGTTACTTAACCTCTCTGAGGTTAACAGTAATTTCTTCTTCTTCTCGAGGTTAATATAAGGAGCAAATGAGATGATGCTGTAAAATACCTAAGTGCTCAATAAATGTTGGCGAAAATCACAGCGGACAGTAAGGAATCTGGTGGCAGTTAGCAGCAGGTGCCAGGGCCCCTCCCATGCGCGCCCCATGGACGGTAGCACCAGTGGAGGTCCCATCAGTCCCCTGCAAGCCCCCACTTGACAGCAGGCGATGTCGGCAGCCCGGAAAGACCAAGGAACGTCACCGTTAGAACACTCTCCGACAGTTTCTGACCCCGCTTGGGTCCCTTTCTTCCAGATTCATGTGCTCGCAGCTGCCCAACCAGGTCCTGAAGAGCATCAGCATCATCGACAGCCCCGGCATCCTGTCTGGGGAGAAGCAGCGCATCAGCCGAGGTCAGTGCCTGCCCCACTCACCCCTCACCCCTCACCCCTCACCCCATGCTGGCCGAGACACTCTGCTGTTAGCGGCAGATTTCTGTCCCTATCATGTTCTCTCCATGCCCCAGGACACCCCCAGCAGCTCTGGGGTCCTGAGCGGAAGGGGCCTCAAGAAATAACCAAGAAGTCTGGCTAACCATTCACTTGGACACATATGACAAAAAAAGTAAAGGAGGCAAACTAATGACAACAAGGGAGAGAGGCCTCCCAGCGGCTCTTCCTCCCTCCCCCAATGGCACATAATCCACCCAGTTGCCTCCTCAGCATCCTTCCGTCAAGTAAGCGTTTACTGGCATGTTCCTGGCACCAGACACTGCACCACATGTGCACTGAGGGTGCAGCAAAGACAGGTGCAGTTTCTGCCCTTGAGGAGCTTCTGTTCTATTAGGGAAGACAAACATTAATCAAGTTTTCATGGAAATAAATGGAAAATGAGAGCTGGGATAAGCACTCTGAGATGGGGGCTGTATCTAAGGTACCAGGAGACCTGGCCTGGCTGTGGGGCGTGGGGAAAGGCTGCCAGAGGGTGTGCTTTGAGCCAGAATCTGGAGGATGACCAGGAATTACCTAAGGGCAGCTCGGGCAGGAAGGGGAGATTGACTGTAGGTTATTCAGAGGAGAATGGTGAAGATGTAAAATGCTCGTGAAGAACAGTGATGTCTGGATGACTTTAGCCTTCGGGAAACAGGGCTGAGGCAGTAAGTGTTTCCAGACCCTTGCATTGTGGCTAAACAGATGGGCCTGCTCTCTCTCCCACCCTCTTGGAGAAGGGAGGCATCTGGGGCAGACCAGAGGACACAGTTTACTTAGAGAAAGGAAATTCCTGACTGGGAAGACACCATGATGGATTCCTGTGGTCACAGAGATAGGTCAAGTTCCCTTCATCCGGGCCCTTGAAACAAAAGAGTTCCCCCAAGCTTTGCTGGGAGGGAAAGGATGGAACAGATGAATTGCTGCTGTCACTTTTCTCAGACCCCTTGAATAGCAGATCAGTAACACTATGTTGAGAGTGCTGGCATGCCAAGGTTGAGCAGTGAGCTGTCTGGGGTCTTGGCCATGAGTTATAGTCACGCAGTGGGCTCCCTCAGTGCTTCTGAAGCAGAAGTGTAGTTACAGAGGCCACAAAGAGCTAGAAAGCAAGGGTCCCACGACAGGGTAAATAAAGGGCTTCCTTGGTCTGCACACTCTCCTTTCTCTTGGCATTTCAGAGATGTTGGCTGTAGCCCCCACAGACTCGCCGAGCTGGGCACTGCCTCGCTGTGCCTTCACGCATTCGGTCAGGGACTCACGTGGGCCCTTAGGCCGCCAAGAATATTGCACTTACAGCGAAAGTCGAGTTAATACTATTCTTTTCTCGTACATATCTTTGTTGGCCTTATTTTCTGTTATGAAAGTAATGTTTATTGTAAAGGATTCAAACAATGAGTAGTTTGTACAAAAATCTCCCCCTGTCACAAATAACAATTATTAATGGTTTTCTCTGGCTCCTTAGAGACTTTTTTGTATGCATATATAACACATCATTTTTAACAGACACGTGATTACTATGCACGTTTTCTATAACTCGATTTTTGCCTGACAGTCTATCACAGACATCATTTCACGCCAGTATAGTTAAATTACTTTATTCCATTTAATAGCTGCTTAGGCTTCATCAAAGGGACATAACATAGTTTATTTAACTAATTTGTGGTTATTGTGATGGTTAATACTGTTTCTCTAAATAGTGCTATAGATAGACATCTTTTTCATAGCTTTACACCTCAGTGCCAATAGATTTTTTTAAAGAGCCAGTTTAAGACCACTAACTTGACCCCATGAAAGTTGCTCTGCAGATAAAATGTTTTGTTTTAGAAGGGAAATAAGCGAGCCCATGTTCCACGGCTTTTCCGAGTTGCCCGTGTTTCACCATGTCTGCCTATCTGACCAAGGTATGCTGGAAAAATATGTGGTCCTGGTAGTAAATCTTTCTTTTTACCTCTAAGTTTAAAACCTCTAGATTGTAGCTTCAGCCTTACCCACTTCTTTTCATTGGTTGGCCTTTGGCAAATTCTAATCACCCATGTTTTTCAGGAGTTCTCCTTTGCTTAGCAATTATAAGTGTCTTTCAAACGGTAGGTCCTTTCCAGGGTGTAGCATGGATGATGCTTTCAGGGTGTCTTGGAGATCAGTTCCTCTCAACACTCTATAATAATCTGACTCATGTCCTGGTCTGGCTTACTGTGATGTGTACTTACTCATATCCTATGCACAGAAATAGCGCATACGGTTCCAGCCAGTCGGCTGGTCCCCACCACACTGATAGACATAGCAGCTGGTGAGGAAGGACTGAGAGCTGCAGACAGAGACAGCGCTACTCATGCGGCCAGGATTCCCACACTTAAGTACTATACCATGTTTGGGCACAGTTGGTGTTTGGAGTCACTCAGCTGACAGTTCCAACACACTAACCGCAAAGAATATATACTGTTTTAAAGCTGCTTTTGCTTCAGCTATTTCAGACAGTGCACGTTTTCACACATACCTGTATCTCCTTGCATTCCTCCAGCTTCCTAAATCACAGCTCCACCTTTGTCAGGCATTTGCCTCAACATGGGATGAGGCAGAAGATACAGAACATTTGAAACATCTGCATTGATTTAATCAGCAAAGCTGTGCCTCCCTTACAGGTGTTTAGTCTATGAAAGAGGAAAGGTGGCAGCTGCTGTGCCTTCTTCTCCCTTCAGGCATTGGACGTGTTACCCCTCAACAGGCAGTCTCGTCAAGCAGGCCCCTCTTACACATTTAAGGCCTCTCCCTAGACTGTGCATCCATGATGGTGGTATGAGAACGGCCACCGTGTATTAAACCTTTGCTGCCTGTCTACGCCATGCTCATCATCTAAGATTTGTATCTAAGTTACACATAGTCATGCGCAGAAAGAAACCGGGCCCTGGCCAAGGCAACCCTCCTCACCCTCACTACCCCTGGAAAGAAGAGCCTTCCAAGGATCATGAGAACTCTTTCCCCAGCTGCTGGGCAGATGGGTGACAGAGCTGGACACCTAGGGAGTGGACATCTGTTGATAAGGTGCCACTTTTGGAGAACAGGCTCAGAGGATGAGTGCTTCAAGCAGTCGCTAAAGGCTGAGGCTGTGGCATGGGCCCAGTCCACCCTCTAACCTCCAGAGCTGTGCAGCCGGGACTGAGAACATGCTAGACACATGGCACAGCTGCAGGAGGAGGTGGCGAGTGTGTGGCGACTGCTGAGCACTCCCCAAGAGGACCTACTGACTGTTCCACACCCAGAGTTCTCCCTGTCGGCATGGGACAAGACAGGTGGTAGGTGGAGTGGTGGAGCATCGTGCTGCTTTGCTGGGGGTCAAGTGGGGAAGGAAGGGCCCGAACTGGGAGCTGGCGTTACATCATCACCGGCAGCCCTCGGGAACCTCCAGGGCGCTGCCCAGGTGTCCCAGAGCTCTGGAGGCCAGATTGCGAAGAGGGGTGTATCTCCAGGAAGGAGAGCTGATGCCTTAGTATTGAAAGCAAAAATGGAGACTGTGAATCTGGGCTTAGTCACATGCCCCACCTCACCTGTGGCTCATTCTCTTCCTTGTTCAGGCTTCTCATGATATCATAAGGCTGGTTCCTTTTTATTCTGTGCTGAATGGAGGGGACGAGTGTGATTACAAGGAGAGTTGGCATTTCACAGACATTGCCGTTATCTCTACCAAAGTTGTAGGTGACAAGAAGAAACACTTGACATTCCTATACCATAGTTAATATTTTGCAATATTAGGATTGGGGTGAAACATGGTAAACCGACTCTCATGTTAGATGTGACCTTTACCAATAGAGTGTGTCCTAGCACTGCCTTCTCATCAGCAGACCCTTAACACTGCCCCAAAACATCAGGCCACCGCGCCCCTTGCCTCCCCGCTGCATGCTCCAGAAAAGTCAGAATGCAGAGCCAGTGTTGGGCAGGGAGCAAGTCTCCCATTTGGGAGCTCTATAAATAAAACCCACCAGGGTGATTGATTTTGGCACAATTTTTAGTATTTACTCCATATGAAAACCCATTACCCTTCAGATGTTCCTTCATTTAATTATAGTTGGCATGAAATCTTTAGGAACAAAAGATTGAGCTTAGTTACTAAACTGTAGCTTTTTGGGCTGACATTAAGAATTCCCATCAAGCAGAGATAAAAATGTTCTGATATAATAATTTTATTCTAATCAAATAATAGCTACCAATAAGTCCTACAAACTTTTCTTGATTCTTTTCTCGTAACCAATAAAAGAATATCTGGATTCTTAAGAATTTTTAGATAATTTTTTCCGAAGTGGGTAGGTGAAATCTGATTGTTCACATTTGAGAAACATTCTTTGCCCCTGATGACAGCATCCAGACTTTCGACTCTTATGTGATAAGAAAAGGGCACATGTATTCACACATCTTCGTTTCCACTCTCATTCTCTTATTACCCTGGCTCCGGGACGGACTGTCTATGTCCTGAAATACTGTTTATTTCGTGCTGAATGTAAACATCATCTAGGATTTATTCGTGGACCCGGCATGAACCCAAGTGTGTTCCCAACTATAGGTACAAACCTCTGGGCTCTGGCTCCATCATAATGGCCCCGTCTGACAAGGAGAACACTGTGAAAAACTCTACTGTGGCAACTGGCGGACTTGTCCATGTATTTAGGACATTGGCATTTGGAAACTGCTGTTTGAGCAGCAAATAATTATTCCTGTGATTTCCTGAGAGTATGAGGTTCTGTGTAATCTTCACCAAACTGGACTTCGGTAAATAAAAACAGTACAGTTTTTCCTTTTTTAATAACTTAACTCTAGAAGAGAAAGGACCCTTGATCTGAATTTTCTAACAGATGCACCTATTCTCCCAGGACCAACAGCTTGTCAGAGAAAAGGTAGAGGGCGTCTTCAGTGTTTAAGCTCTTTTCTTTATAAGCCCTTTTCATTATAAGTCAATGAATAGAACTGAGGAGATAGTGAAAAATAAAAGGACAGAAAATGCATGGCTAGTAAAACATTAAATAATAGTAATGCGTGAAACAGAAAGGGCCTCACCGCACTTCAGATAACGTAACACACCGTAACATCAGTGTTAAATCATTGGTTAATGTTTTAACATTTACATACAGACATCCTTAGGTCCTCCTGATTTTGGCAACATTAAGTGAAGTCCTCGAAAATAAAAAAGACACGGGAATACTAACAGGTAAACATGAACAGGTAGCTTCAAGGGTCTGTCAGCACAGCTGAGGCGCCCGAACATAGTATCACTAACGAATTGGCAGATGTGGGAAACAGGACATGGGAAATCCAACCTATAACCAACAAAGCTACAGCAAAAATAGAGAAGGTAAAAAAAAAGGAAGCATAAACACACCTACGTGACATGTTTTTTGAACTTGAAAGACAAAAGACTGGATTTTGAGGGCTGCCCAGGAAAGGTGAGAGAACATTTAGAGTTGTCCAGAGAAGGATGACTTTCCGCACAGGCTTTGGGAATGAGAAGGACTAGAGAAGAAAACATATGTCTTTTCACCTGGAAGAACAAGAAAGCTTGGAGGAAGATGTTAGCCGGGTTCGACGGCAGCCGAGACCCTTCTAAGAAGCAGTGGATTAAAGAGACTTGAGGGGCCAACAGCTCCCACGGCGGGGCAGTGGTTGCAGGTGGGGCCTGTCCTTGAGGTGGGCCTCACGGCCAGGCTGTAGGTGTAAGCACGGAGCTTCCAGAAGAGTTTCAGAGAGAGGTCTGCGATGCCTGCCGAGGAAGGTCAGGCCTTGCTTGGGTGGTATGACAAATAAGAGAAGAAATAATAATTAAATAAAGAGGGGCATTGTGCGCAGCACTGTCCCCTCTCTCATGCCGGTCGCTACGCTCTGACAGATACAGCCCGGGGCGGTCCCAACTTTTCAGCAGCACCACGGAGCTTTTCTCTGACCTACACTGATCAGTCCGTACACACAGCGCCAAATCGCTTTCCTCGGTCCAGCCAAGGGACTGAAGTCCCTGAAGGCTGTCCCGTGTAGCGCAGGGAGTGCACGGACAGTACAGTCGAACTCCTGGGCTCCAGCCACTTACCAATCATGTGGCCTTGAAGAAGTCGTTAATCTTTTCTATAAAATGAGGGCAATAGTACCTGTGATATGATGTTGTCGTAACCGAGTTAGTACACAGGACACAGAAAATGGCGCCCCGCCTAGCACATGGTAAGTGCTCAGTGAATATTAGCTGTTATTATCTTCGTTATTTCGTTGTTAACGGTGGTGGTGGTGTTGAAGGCCAAAGAGTTTTCACAGGCTGAATTTAATTAACTTTTATATTGGTTTATATTGGTTTCTGGTCTCATAAAATCTGTGTCTCATAGAGTAGGGGAAATTTTTGTCAAGTTATGTGAAATGTGAAGTTGTCAGAGGCTGAAAATGCTATTTTTGGATGTGTTTCTACCTTTTTTCCACATTATCTCGGTCATGTTGATGATTTGCTCTTCAATGTTGACATCATATCTCACTGGAAGTAGAAAAGAGATAACACTTTAATTGATTATTCAGTTCAAAAAATATTTCATGGGAAAAGAGTTTTAAAATAGCAGTGTGGTGCCTACAAGCATGTGCGTGTGATCTTTTTGGCACTTCTTTATTTCAGAAGTGATGCTATAACAAGCATTGGGTAATATTAGGGGCACGCTAGAAGCTTTTCATTCAACACATATGTGTGTTGATTATCCTCCAGGTGCCAAGCACTGTCCTGGATGCAAGGATTCAAAATGGCCGAGACACATGCCCTGGGCAGGGTGCTCACGCGCTGTTGGTGTGGTGGCACCTGCAAACAAGCCCTCTGACCCTGTACATTAATAGAAATTCTGATCAAGAAGCTCAGTGAACAAAGGGACCTCACCAGCCTCCAGCCAGGGGAGATGAAGGAGCTAGGAGGTGGGCAGAGTCAGCAAAGCTACTAAGAGAAAGGGCTGTTTTTCCCCTATTTTTTTTTTCACTTGTTTGCATTTTCTCTTTCTCTCTGCCTCTCTCTTTTAAAAAAAAAGTCAGTGATTTTTCTTGGGGGGAAGAGATATTTACAGAGTTGTGCAGCCATTGGCACAATTTTAGAACATTTTCATCGCTCCAAAAAGGGAAATTTGTATTCATCAGCAATCACTACCCAGTCTCCCTCTGCCTCCAGGCCCTGGCAACCACTGTTGAACTTCCTGTCTCCCTGGATTTACCTGTGCTGGACACTTCATATCAATGGAATCATACAATATGTGGCTTTTGTGTCTGGCTTCTTCGACTTAGCACAATGCTTTCAGGGTTCATCCATGCACTAGCGTGTATCAAAACTTCATTCCGTTTTATGGTTGAATAGCATTCCATTGTATGGCTCTACTACACTTTATTTTTTCATTAGTTGATGGACATTTGGTTTGTTTCTACACCTTGGACTAGTATGAATAATGCTGCTGTAATCATTCATGTACGGTTTTTGTAAATACCTGTGGTTTTAATTCTCTTGCATACATACCTAGAAGCAGAATTGCTGGATCATATGGTGACTCAATATTTAATATTTTGAGGAACTACCAGACTGTTTTCCAAAGTCACTCCATTGTTCTACCTTTCCACCAAAAGTGTATTAGGGTTTCAGTTTCTCCCCATCCTCATCAACACTGTCATTTTGATTAGAGCCATTTTAGTAGGCATGAAGTGGTATTTTTTGTTATGGTTTAGGTTTGCGTTTCTCTGATGACTGATGATGAACATCTTTTCATGGGCTTAGTTGGCCACATGTGTATTTTCTTAGGAAAAATGTGTTTGCAAATCCTTTTGCCCATTTTTTTATTGGATTATTTGTTTTTTTGTTGTTGAATTTTAAGATTCTTTATACTATTTACTAGTCCAATATATGATTTGCAAATATTTTGTCTTATTTTCTAGGTTGTCTTTCACTTTCTTTATAGTATTGTCTGAAGCACAAAAGGTTTTAATTTTAATGACATATAATTTATTTCTTTTAATTTTTGTCACTTGTGCCTAACCCAGCTCATGAAAATTCGCTCCTATATTTTTTCTAAGAGGTTCATAGGTTTAGCACTTACATTTAGGTCATCGATTCATCTTAAGTTAATTTTTTCTATATGATATGAGGTTAGGGTCCAACTTGATTCTTTTCATGTATATATTCAGTTGTCCCAGCACCATTTGTTGAAAAGACAATCCAGTTGATTTTTGAACAGCATGGGAGTTAGGGCCACTGATTCCATGGGCAGTCGAAAACCTGTGTGAACTTTTGACTTTTCAAAAACTTAACTACTAATAGCTACTATTGACTGGCAGCCTTTCCGATAACATAATAGTGAATTAGCACATATTTTATAGGTTATATGTCTTATAGATTGTGCTTTTACAATAAAGCAACTAGAGAAAAGAAAGTGTTAAGAAAATCACAAGAAAAATACATTTATAGTGCTATATTTATTGAAAACAATCTGCATATAACTGGACCTGCATAGTTCAAACCCATGTTGTTCAAGGGTCACCTGAACTTTCACCATTGAATTATCTTGGCCCCTTTGCTAAAAATCAATTGGTTGTAAATGTGAAGGTTTATTTCTAGATTCTCAGTTCTGTTTCATTGATCTATATATCTGACTCGATGAAGTGGGTCTTCTTGATCAGACCTACCAGGTAAATGTGAGCATCCAGATGGAGCGAGGCGATAAAGTGAAACTCTCGCCACAGCACCTGCCCGGTGCCTAGTCAAGGGACAGGTGACTGGGGCTGCCCTTGCTATTGTTATTCTCTGCCAGAGGGCAGAGAGAGTATGCCCAAGACCCAGGGAAAATGTGTGCGCTCAGGGCCCTTTGGAGGAGTGCAAGTCGTGCTTGAGGCTGGAACGTGGGTATGTGCAGGTGAGTGCACATGTCAGGAGATTAGCTTTTGTCCTAAAGGCTGCCTGGAACGCTGAGGGGTACGAGGCAGCAGATAGCGTGGTCGAGAATTCTGTAGAACAGAACATATGTCCACAGGCTTGGATGGATTATGAAGCCGTTTTTATATTTAGAGCTTGAGCTGAATGACTTGTCTCTGAGCTTTGTTTGCATTTGGCAGTAACAGAAAAGTGCCCATCCGCAGGGGCTGGGGCTGACTGCTGATGATTTGTTGTCAGATCCTGTTTTCTGGCCAGTGCTAAGGCCAGCCTGAAGTTGGGTTGTGAGGTCCTGGACATCACTCGCTTCCTTGGCTTCCAGCAGGAAATCCTGGTTTCTTTTTGTTTGGGGGAAGTTTGCTGACAAACACATTCAGGCTCCTTTTCCGCCAGTGCCCAGGAAATTCCACACACAAGTGTTGCCGCTTCTGCCCCTAATGTGAGCGCGTCATTACTGTGACTCAGAATGGCATTTGCCAAGGCCCGGCAGCTATTTCTCATTACTTGAGAACATTTTTAACATTTTAAAATGTGTACCTGATCATGAGAAATAAATGACCTCTCTGACCCAAACTCTAAACCTACCTAGACTCTTAAATGAAAAACAAAATTTGGGGGAACCTGAGAATAGGGCACTTCTCTTGCTTTCCATATACAGCAGCTCATGATCATAAAACATCTCACAGACGTTGAGATACAGTGAAAAACAAGAGAAAAGGTTTGCCCTACTCTCCTGAGCAATAAGAGCTAATACTTAGTGCATTGTTGAGTGCTTTCCATATATTATTAACTCATTTGCTCTTCACCAAAGCTTTATGAGGTAGGAACTGTTATCCCATTTTACAGGAGAGAAGACTGAGGCACAAAGAGTTTAAGTAATGCACCCCCAGTCCTATAGCCAGCGTGGTCGCTAGTCTCATAAGCTGCCTGCTACTCCCACCATACCCACCACCATGAACCACCCAGTATTCATACCCTGGTATAGTCTCCTCCTCTTGAATCTGGGATGGCCTCCTGACTCATTTTTTGGTCAGTAGATCGGTGGAATTCAGCAGAAATGATTCTTTACACTTCCCCAAGTTTAAATCATAAGAAACCCCCAAGGGTTCCCCGTGGCGCTCTCGACATGTTTGTTCTGGGGAAGCCAGCTGTCATCTGAAAAGCCCAACCACCCCGAGACCACCACACTGGAGGGAGACCGAAGCTAGTCTCAGAGAGAAGCAGGAGCCTCAGGCAGCCTCCACCTGTTCCAGCTAAGCCAGCCGAGATGTGAGGGAAGAAACCATTGTAGACCACCAGCTCAGTGGAGCCTGCAGATGGCTCTAGCCTCAACCGCCATCTGACCATCGTGACAGACCCTAGTTGAGAACCATCCAACCAGCCCAGTCCATCCTCAGACCAGAGAAAACAGTAAGTTGTTTAAGCCACTAAGTTTTAAGGTGACTGATAACCAAAGCAACTAGTAAGTGGCTGAGTGGGATTGAAACCAGACATCCTGGTTCCAGAGCATGTGTTATAACCACAGGAGACGTACACACACAGAAGGCAGCACTGGGGAAGGGTACCATGTGGGGCAAGTTTCCATGTAACTGATGCTTTTCCCCTACAAATACCAAAACTTCTGGGGGTGTTCTTTAGCGGGTTTTTATGGTAATCTTTGGGAAAGACAGTACACACTGTCCTGCATTCTCATTCAAAGGATGATGGGAAGGGGAAGAGGTTTGCTTATATTGAATGTCTGCCCTGCACCACACTCTGTTAGGTGCCCCCTGGTCCATTTCTTAAGCACCTACTTTGTGTCAGGTACCAAAATAGGCCCTGTCTCTGCCTTCCCGGAGTGTACCCTGGGGGCCAATGGATGGGCCCAAATGCAAGTTGAAACAAAGACTTCAAGGAAACAGTAGTTGAGTCCCACATCAGGGGCATGCCTACTTTTTTATTATTATTGTTGTTGTTGTTATTATTATTATTATTATTATATTTTAACCCTTACCCAGAGATATGTTTATTGCTTTGAGAGAGAGAGGAAGGGCAGGGCAGGAGAGAGTGAGAGAAACGTCGATCAGTTGCTTCCCATACACACCCTGACCAGGGATGAAACCTGCAGCCTAGGCATGTGCCCTGACCAGTATCAAAACCCGCAGCCTTTTGGTGTAATGGAATGCGCTCCAACCCACCGAGCCGTCTGGCCAGGCAGGGCATTCCTACTTGAGACGCAGAGTGAGAAGAGGTCATTTAGACTTCGATCTAGAGAGCAAAGGGACCCGCCTGGCAGGGAGTTGGGGGCAGACACTGCAGGCAAAGGCCAGAGGGTAGGTAAGACCTGGCAGGCTTGGGGAAGGCTGGAGACGCGGTAGGCAGTGGGGCCGGGCAGACCTACTGACGTGAGTTGTTGGCCCAAGGGAAGCATGTCAGTTTGATTCTGAGAGGCGCAGGAAACCATTGAACAATGATCTCATCACCTTTTCTTGATTACCGAGGATTATCACTATAAATACCCAGGCATTCTTGTACTAGACCCGGATAAAACAAGCCCTGGGTCTACTTCTCGTTTTCTGTGGGTTCATGGGGTCGTTTGATTTTGTCCCCCCTTGACACCAGGTCGCCACTGTCATTTCTTCTGTTGTCCCCATTCTCAGGTCACTCTCTCCCCTCAGCTCCCCTTCTGCCCTAGAGTCTGTGAGGCTGTGGATGATGAATTGCCCTGGGGAATAATACACTACTTTCTGGCCTCAAGAATAAACAGTTAACACAGATTATTCCAGGGGATTCTGGGGTGGGCCCAGAAAACTGACTCTCCAGGGGTTCTGATGCAGGAGGTCACCACTTCGAGGAGCCTAGGGTGGCACTGAGCCTATGCATTCTTCAGCCTTCAAGCCAAGTGAAAGAAAGCATGATGACAAACTTGGAAAACTCACCAAAAGGGACTCAAGCTATGTCCCATGTCTCCATTTCACCAGTGTGAGTGCTGCCCTCAGAAGACAGGATGGAAGATGTAAATGAAAGAGGGGTGACTCTGGGCGGGCTGAGAGGCAGCCCAGACCTGGACTGGGCCCTGTGACTAACCTGCCTCCTCCCAGGTGAGGGCTTTGAACGGGAGCAGAGGTAACTTTGCCTCAGGGGCGGCCAGGTGACTGCTATTGCCTTAGCCTGATGCAGCTGTCCTCTGCCTGTGCCCTCACTTGAGGTAGAGCACCCCAAACCTCTTCGGAAGCTAAGACATTAGGAACCCCTAAAGAAAAATAAGAAAGGGATGTTTAAAAGATTTGCCATTTACAATTCAAATGTTTTAATAACTTCACTGTTCTCATGGGGCCATTGTTGTTACACAGCCTCCGTCCCTATTGTTATGTGGCAAAAGCCCTCGTCCTAATCGCTGTGCACCGGTGAAGGCTTCTGTCAGGAGAGGCGCGGGATCGTGCGGAGAAACGCTGGCCTAAGACGCTTTTCCATTTGCTTGGCTCTTCCTCTTACCTACCAGCTGGCAGACCTGGCCAGGCTACCCCACCTATGAGCCTCGGTTTTCTCTATAAACGAGAAGAAAGTACTTTTGCTCGCAGGGTTGATCTTGTGAGGGTCTGAGTAACCTGTATAAATGCCTTAGTGCTCCACAGACGTGAGCTGTGAAGCGAACGCAGAGTGAGGGGACCCACGGTGTGGACAGAAGTCAGGCCGCAGGCGCTGGTACCTGGCAGGGAGGCATCTCCACCAGGCGGATGTTAGCACACTGTGTCTGGCTTTTCCATGGAAGCAGAGAAGGAGGTGGTGAGGGAGAGGCAAGCTCACAGCGGTCCCTGGCGGAAGATGAGCTGACTTCAGGCCCTGCCCCCCCGCCCCCACTTCACTGTGGGACCCTCCATTTATACTTTTACAAAGTAAGGGAATTCTCACTCCCAGGGTTGTTAGAAGAGAAACAAGGTGTATTAACCATTGAGCACAGAGTCCTGTTGAATAACTGGCGGTGGTGGTGATCTTTGTTCATATGGTGGATCGGGGGTGGTCCCGGCATAGACTGACCAGGATCAGCCAAGCATTTCAGAGCTTCCCCAGGGAGGCAGACGGAGGCCATGTCCTGAGACTCAGACAGACAAGGATTTGGCTCTTCTGAGGACCCTAAAAAGGAGGGCAAAGGTAAAGAGAAAATCTAGACTTGACAGCAGAGCTGAGGAAGGCAGGCCGGGAGGACACGGGCAAGGGCCGGAGTCGGGGGGACCTGCCGAAGAGAATGACCCAAAGGAGGCAGCCTCCTGCAGCCGAGGGCCCCAGCTCCTGTCCCTTGTCCAATTGTTTTTTACCAACATCCTTCTTCTGGTATCTGGGGATATTTCTCACATGTGCCATGCATGACGCAGTTTCCTCAAGAAACCTCGAATTCACTTAGATTCTTTTAGTCTCTTAAAACCATCTCCTGTCCGAATCCAAATGACAATGCAAAGCACAAGTGAGACCACTGATTCAGCAGTTCGCCTTTCTCAGGCGTTCTTCAGGAGTACTGCTGCCTTGTGCGAATGGGTGTATATGCTCAGGACGAAAAATTCAAGTTACAGAATGTCCGATAGTGAAGAGCACCTGTCCCACCCACACCCGTCAGTTCCTCTCCCAGAGCGAACCCTGTCAGCAGTCTCTCGGGCTTCCTCCCAGAGTGGGGAGGTCCTCTGCACACAGCTCTGCACCCAGATGTTTCCACTTAGCAGAGAACCTTGGAGCACATCCATGTCAGAACTTCAGAGCTACCCCTTCTTAGTCTGTCATATAGTTGTGCCAACATTTATAGCTGGTATCCTTTAGATGGGTGACATTCTGGCTGTTTCTGATCTTTTGCTGTTACAAACAGTGTCACGGTACATGTAGACAGCTTTGCACAGTAATGTGCAAATGTCACTATAAGATACACTCTTGGTAGTGGAATTGCTGAATCAAAAGGAACTGTGATCTTTTACTGTGCAGCTGATGCCAACATACCCTCTCTAAAAGATGCATCTATTTACATTCCCCAACAATCCCGAAGTGCCTGTTTCCACACCTCCTTCCCCACTCAGGGCATTGCCAATTTTTTTCCCTTTATCTTTGCTTTACGTTTGCCCTATCCGATGGGTAAATGGCATCTCACTATAATTCTAATTTTCATTTCTCATTATTAGTGAGGTTGAGCATCTTTTCAAAGGATTTCCTTTTTGGAAGTATTTGACCATTTTGAAATATTGTTGGTAACTACATGGACTTTTATTTAGTAAAATAAGTGAGTCATTTCTTTTTAATAAGGAACCCAGTGTGGACTCCCATGGTCCCCACTGACTTGCCCTGTCTTTCCATGTATGACTTGAACCCAGAAATAACTATCTCTGAGTAATAGTTTGGCTTTAGGAGCAAATTAGCTGATCATTTTGTTGCTGGAGCTGGACTCCATGCCTGGCTGTTGTCCAAATGTTCACAGAGCACTCACGCAGCTCTGGGGATGTTTAAAAGGAGGAACAGGCGGGGCAGTGTGTTCAAGGTCAGAAGGCGCTTACATGCCCTTTGTTGATCCCAAAGTGGTCATCCTCTTGGTTTAGCATTTGTCTTTAGAAAATTGTGGCTTGAAGAAACATTGTCTTTTTGCCCTTCTGAACCACAAAATGACAAGATGCATTGAGATCTTGTTTGTAAATATTTGGCCTCATCGTGCTTGGGTGGAGTCTGTATACCATTGGCATTTTGCCTCAAGAAAACCCAATGCAAGTACAAACTGGCTGATTTATAGACGTATTGTCTGAGACTTTCTTGCCTGAGGTACACAAAGCCCACTTGAAAATGAGGAATGGGAAATTTCCATGTGCATGACACTTGATTCCTGGATTCTGTTCATTATAATAATAGAAGGTTGGCTCTAATGACCGCTTAAGCATCCTCGAAAGTCTCAAATTCTGACTTTTCATCTGGTCATTTCTTTCAGCACAGTCGTTTAGAATTGGCTGACAAGTAAATTAAACTTCAGGGCAACTGACTATCCCTATGGAAACACGAAGGACCGTCAGACCAGCCCAAAATGTCATAGCACGAGTCCTGTGGCATGAACGTAATAAAATGAAACTTGCTACTTGATAATTTTATCATTTAGATTTATTCATTGAGTATTCCTGTAGCCACTTAAATGGTTTTACGTTCTTATGCTGGTACCATCACTAGCTGATCGCTACTGTCAGACATGAAACCGAGTTTCCTGGAAATATGACTTTTTATTTTAGAAAAGCTTAATGTTCAGAACCACCAGATATAACTTTACTTTAAGGTCTGGAAAGCATCCTTACTGATCATCTGACCCGTCACACAGATGGAGAAACTAAGGCCCAGCAAAGTAAAATGGCTGAGCCAGGACTTGCAGGTTTTTCCTCGTAGAGTTTCATGAACTTCCGTCTCCAGCAAAGAGCCTAAAACGCCATGTGATGTTGCTGTGTGTTTCGGGGGCTCATTTCTCTTTACATGGCTGTGCTTCTTAACCTGATTTTTACTCCGAGATGCAAAATGAGACATGAAACCCAATCTCCCCTTTTGCTTCGTCACGAGAGCAGGGCAGCGGCGCTCATCGGGCTAAACGTTCGAGCCGAGCCTCTCTCTCTCTGTTCCCCGTCCGTGGTGTGGTGTGACGCTGTGATGTGTGGGGCCTTCAGAGTCACATGGCCCCCACCTGCCTCATCGTTATCTTCACAACATCCTCCCGAGGAAGGAGAGCCAGGCTGTGAGCCTAGCTTGTTTATTTTAGGAGAAAACAGGCACAGAAAAATTAATTCTTGGACTAAATTCCAAAGGGAGAAGGAGTGAGGAGAGGAGATAGAGGATAAACCCCAAGCCTCTTCCAGGACAGGTTTGGTCCTAGATTTTATTTAAATTGTGGTGTGTTCAGCAGCCAAACAGCCTTCAGGCCAGGCACAGTGAGGCAGGGAGCTCTGTAGCCGCAAGGATCATTTGTAGCCAATTACATTCTCCAAGAATTTGCCGTTACCAACTGAACACCTTGGGTGAACGGACACTGAACCTCCGCAAAAAGAAATGAACTCAGGACACCTGGGCAGATGTGGCGGCCACAGTGTTTGTCCTCTCTGGGCAGCCTCGTCGATCTCCCGGGTGGGTGAGTACAGTATCAGCCCTGTCCCACCCTGCCCAGCTGCGTCTGGTCAGCTGGGAGGACGAGGGAGGCAGCTGGAGAAGCCAGGGGAGGGAGCGAGGGTCCTCAGGAGCTAAGCGTGACTCACTTTCACACAGCTGGTTCCCGCTGCTCTGACAAGCACAGCTGATTGGAGCCACCTCTTCCCCCGGGGACTGTGTGGTTGCAAAGACACTACTTCGCCCTCAAGATTTCTTGAGGTGGCCGTAGGCTGGAAAGCACTAGAAATCCAACCCCTACCACTGGAAACACCACCTCAATGTTGTTAGCCCAGTCACATATGGACCAATAATTTTTACAATATGCTCATTTTTTTCTTATTACAAAAATAGCACATATTCATTTAGAACACTTAGAAAACTAATTTTTAAAAAAAAGATCAAACAAGAAAAAAATAAAAGTGATCTCTAATCCCACCATTCTGGGGTACATATGCTGCAGTGCTGTGAATAAAAGCGCAGGCCCTGGGAGGAGAGCCCCTGGGTTTGAGTACTGGCTTCCCTGGGAAATAGCTGCGTGACCTTGGGTAAGTCATTTAGCCTCTCTGAGTCTCTGTATCCCTGCCTGCAAAATGGGGATAATAACAGTATCCGCCTCTTGGGGTTACTATGGGGATTATAGGAGATTCTGTTGACAGAAAACCCTCAGAGCAGTGTAGGAGTGTTGATAGCCCAGTAAATATTTGCTGCAAGCATTTATTTTTAGCTATTATTCTACACCAACCCCAATAACATTTTCAGAAACAGCCTTTTCCAGTTGCAAAGTAAACTCAGCCTAGAAACAATACAAGGACTCCTGGCACATGTTTAACTGAAGCAGCCGTTATTCTTAACTGAAGTGACTGTTTTTGAAAATATGTATTTAATACCTGAGTGATCCCAGATATTTTTGATGTTTATTTTGAGCCAATTTGTACTTCCTATATTTAGTAACAGCCTTTTTTAAAAAGAAACTTACAGTACTATTTAAGGAACTAAACCCTCTAACTTACTAAAAAAGAAAAAAAATCAATTACACTTCTCATTCAAGAGAATTCACTGCATTAAACCGAATTCTATTTTATTTTTATTTTATTCACTTAACGTGGGAATCTACCCTCTTGAAATTTTTAGTGTACAATAGAGTGTTGTTAACTACAGGTACAGTGTTGTACAACAGACCTCTTGTTTAACTGAAATTTTATGCCCGTCGAATAGTAACTCCCTATTTTCCAGGCCACTGCTCCCTGGCAACCACCATTCCACTCTCTGAGTCTGAGTTTGACTGTTTTAGATCCCTTATGTAAGTGGAAGCATGCAGTATTTGTCCTCCGTGACTGGCTTATTTCACTTAACATTCTGTCTTCCAGCTTCATCCATGTTGTGGCGTATCACAGAATTTTCTTTTTTAAGGTTAACTAATATTCCGTTGTGTGTATACGCCGCATTTTCTTTATTCATTCACCCGCCAATAGATGTTGAGGTTGTTTCCAGGTTCGGCTGTTATGAATAGCACTGCGGTGAAGGTGAGAGTGTGTCTTCACAGTCCTGATTTAAATTCTTTTGGATAAATACCCAGACATGGGGTTGCCAGATCCTACAGTAGGTCCATTTTTAATTTTTCAAGGAATAAGCAAAATTTACTAAAAACCTGTTATGTTCAGTAACAGATACTAGGTGTACAGTGGTAAACGAAGTGAGAGTTAGAGTGTCTGCCCTCATAAAATTTCTGTCTTGTAATCACCAAATAAATATATCATTATAGAGTATAAGTGTTATGAAAGAAAAATTATGGATTCCATAAGAATATATAGGGTCCAGCACAAATAATGCCCCTTTTTTATTACAAAAGCTTGTATTACAAAATCATAAGCATGTAATTCTGTAACATAACAATATCACACTCAAGCACACCATTTGACATTTTAGGTGAAATGTTCAAATTAAAACTATAAATTATTACACCCATATTATTATCCTACCAACCACCCTCAAGCAGGCGTTACTTCCGCTGGACCCTGTGTATGTAGGGGGAAGGGATATAAGGGGACAAATGGTAATGGAAAAAATACAATAAAAAATAAATTTTAAAAAAAGAGTATATATATTGCAGACAGAGAAGAGGAGAGGACATTCTAGGCAGAAGGAAAAGTCTGGGCCGAGGTGCAGAGGCAGGGAAGTGCAGGATGCTTTTGGGGAACAGCAAAGACGGTGGCGCAGTTTGGGTTTAGTAAGAGACCATGAGAGGAGGCTGGCGGGGTAAGGTGGGGGCAAGTGGTGGAGAATTTGTTCTGTAAACATTTATTCTAGAAGTAATCAGGACAGTCGGCTTTGGAGATTCCGAGTCCTAAGAAGGGGTGGGGATCGTGTGAGGGCTGGGTAGGAGCCAGGGATGAGAAGGGCAGTTGGGCAGCACTGCCAGCAGCCTCTCTCTCAGTGCCTGTCTGAACAGGGACAGGCTGTGCTGGACAGTTGACTGGGTGCTGCAGGGACACAGAGATAGACATGACACCTAAGGGACCTCCGGGACAGAGGCCAGTGTCACACAACAAACCCGCACAGTAACTGCTGGGGTAGGGGTTTGAACGCCTCGGCATCGAACATTCGCCGTGGCTCTGGGAGGGGCAGACCGGGGTCCCACCAAAGAGCAGCAGCCTGAGCAGAGTCTCAGGCTGAGTCCAGCGGGGCAGGCGGCCTCGCCACCCCAAGAACGCAGCCGGGGGAACAGGGGGAGAACCTGGCCTCGGTCCTGTCTGTCTTCATTATCTTGCACCCTTTTATTGACATACATCTTGTTTAAAACTCATGTAATTAGAAACTTGGCTCTGGGAATAAACTGAAGCTTTTTTTTTCTGTTGTTCTATTAAAAAATATTCTGTTAATTTTGCTTCCTCTGGGCTCCAGCCCTGTATGTACCTGAGCCAGGCGGCCACTGTTCTAACCTCAGATGCCATTTCCTAGTGGGTCCCTTTGGCTGGGATAGAGACCAGTTTCCATGAGTACTGTGACGGGAAGCCCCTGATTGGGTGGAAAGGGCCCCCTTTCCTTCCTGCCTCCTCCCTTTTGTTCCCAGAACATGGAGCCAAGAATGCCAAGCTGGGATCTTCCACAGAACAAATTCTCTTTCCCAGCTCCCAAAGCTATAGAGCTTTTGGGTCCTTTCGCAAAAATAGAAATTATATTTTTAAACATTGGACGGATTATATCTTTGTTTTGATCCAGGCTTATAAAAGTTCCATGGGAAGGTGTTATAGAACTTAAATGTCTATAACTGAGTGAATAAATTTTTAAACTATATTGAGCACCGTAGGGACAGGTCTGTTGTTATACTGAGTCCTGCACACCCCACCACACGCTGATACTTACATACATATGAGGTCTGACCGGAAAAAGTCCAACCATTGTTAATAAAACGAGAACAGTTTGCGCAACATCGATGTAACCTGGCAGCGAATGCAAGGGGATTGGATTGCGCATGTGTGAACAATGACAGCTTCACTGTACTGGTCAGTGGGGATGGTAGACGCCATTGAGTGAGCCCATGTACTGTGTGGCCGTTGCATTCAAAATGACTGAGCGAATAGAGCAATGAATCTGCGTCAGATTTTGAGTTAAGCTTGAACACTGCTCCACAGAAACTATTCGGATGATTCAGAAGGCTACAGCTATGGGCCACTGGTGACTGGCAGCTTCATCATGGAACAAGGCACTTGCTCACCCATCACATCTCATGCAGAGTTTTTTTGGCAAAACATCAAATCACTCAGGTGACTCAGCCCCACTACAGCCCAGATTTGGTGCCCTGTGACTTCTGGCTTTTCCCAAAACTAAAATGTTTGAACAGGAAGAGATTTCAGACTGTTGGTGAGATTCAGGAAAATACGACAGAGTAGCCAATGGTGACTGGGAGAACTGTGTGAGGTCCCAACATGCCTACTTTGAAGGAGACTGAGGCATTGTCCTATGTACAATGTTTCTTGTATCTGTATCTTCTTCAGTAAATATCTCTATTTTTCATAGTACATAGCTGGATACCTTCTGGACAGACCTCGTAGATACATACAATACACCAGCCAGCATACATGCTCACACATGTATACGTGTGCACGCTCACACAGGGCATTCTCATCCCTAATCCATCAGCATGAGAGGCTCTTTTTGCACCTAGGCCAAAAGGCAGGACACATGTGAAATTACATAATTCTCAAAATTCCACTGAACTAGCCTAATTTTAACACGAATTTTTTTAGTGGAGACTGATTTCAACTAAAGCTGAATTCAACTGCATATCAGCCAGATTAGTTGGATGGTCCCCTTGATTAACAGCTTTCAACTTCTGGTCCATTCAGCAGTTTGTGGAAATGAATATCTTTTTTTTTAAAATATTTTTATTTATTTACTTATTTATTTTAGAAAGAGAGGGTGAGGAACATCATCGTGATCGATAGGTTTCCTCTCCTACACACTCTGAACCGAACCCACGACCCAGGCACGTGCCCTGACCAGGAATCAAACCTGTGGCCTTTTGCTTTGTGGGCAACGCCCAACCAACTGAGTCACACCAGTCGGGGCTGTAGATGTATATCTTTAAACAAGTTTAGCAACTTTGGGTTCTTTCCTTCCTCCCCTTTTTTTTTCCTTTTTCCTTTTTTCTTTTCTTAGTTATTTCTCTCTCTCTCTCTTTTTTACTATTTAAGTCCATTTTACTGAAGTGTAGCATACAATAATACGCTCCTTTTAATTGTATTCGAGTTTTGACAAATTTTCACATTTGTGTAACCAACCTCATCAAGAAATAGAAACTTTCTGTCACCCTGAGAAGTTCCTTCTTTGTTCATGCCACTTGGCAGTCTGTCCCAGCCCCACTCTAAGCCACAGGCAACTGCTGATCTGTTTTCTGTCACTGTAGGTTGGCGTTGCCTGTCCTCGAATTTAGATTAAATGGAATGACATAGTATATACTGTGTGGTGTCTGGCTTCTGTCACTTAGCACAGTGTTTCTGAGATTCACCCGAGTTGTTTCACGTGTCCGCTCATTTCTTTAATTGCTGAGTGGTAGTCCCCTGTGCAGATGTACCACTATTTAGGGACATTTGGATTGTTCCCAGTTGGGGCTATTATGGGTAAAGCTAGCAACCCCAGTTTTATAGACGTATGTCTCTCAGCAATAGTTTCAAGCACTTGGTAATTATTACGTAATCCATTTTTTATTTTTGTATTTAACATGTCTTGTTAAATTCCAAGATGTTTAGTGTACTTCTAATTTCCAGAGAGGTATGTTCCAAAAAATTGTCTGAAGTCCGTTCTGGGAATTTTTAATACATTTCCACAGAACACATTCAGTCCTTCAGGAAGCATTTGCTGAGACCTGCCCTTGGTAAGCACTCTTCTGATGCTGGCGAGAACAGGGTAAGACGGGGACCTGCCCTCAAGTATTCATGGCCCAGTCGGGGAAATGCCTGTCAACTCACATGGTACAGTGCTCTGGGGGGCTGTGAGACCCCTATGGAAGCCCAAGAGAGCCAGGGTGGCTCCTCAGAGGACACAGTTTGTCTCTAAGGCTGTGGTGTTCACTCAGAAGAGGGCACCAGGTGAACAGTGCCTGTCTGCACCAAAGACAGACAGACAATTCAAGATGCAAAGACACTGTGTGGGCCAAACACAGTGCAGCCAGGAGCCACATTCAGTCTGAGGACCACTGGTTTTCAACCCAGTTTTAAGTGGTAGTTCTGCCACAGACCTACCTCATGTTAACTGGGACTTGACCACCTTCTGTAACAGAATCTTTGGGAAAATTCACTGCTATCCTCCTGCGGAGCACAGGGTATGCCCTGAGTTATCCCAACCAGCCTGGGTATACACTGGACTTCCTTAAGCCAGGAAGTGTCTATGATAGAATCACAGATTTATCTTAGGTGCAGTAGGCCTGGGGTCTTTAAGACTGATTGGTAGAAGCCTGTCTGTTTCACAAGCAAGAAAAGAAAGGCCACTGGGCCTTTGTGAGTCTGCTATCTCTGTTTGTAAAATATGAGTGGTTCCCTGCTCAGTGAGTATCTTCTATTAGCTGTCTTCGGAGCACTGGTCCTCTTATTTGGCTCATGCATTGTTGCATTGTCACCTTTACGCTAATTCATTTTGTTTCTTTCCATGGCTGCGGACTATACTTTGCCCAGCCAGGCATCCTTCAACAAATACTTATTGCACCTCCCGCCACTCACTGGGCCCTGGATACAAAGGTTTTAAAAATAACTAGTAGATAACATTTTGGTGAGCTTTCTAGGTGCCAAGATGATTCTAAATGCTTCACAAATGTTAACTCTGCAGCCCCAGGAGGCATGTGGATACTATTATTAACTCCATTTCCCAGATAAGGAAAGGAGACAGAGAATAGGTTGAGTAACTTGCCCAAGTCACAGAACTGGTAAGTCACGGAGCCAGGATTAGATCCTAGGCAGCCTGAGCCCAAAGCCCACACTGATAACCACCGTCTCATGCAACCATGAGGAAGACGGGGCCCTTGTGGTTAAAGAATTTATGGTCTAATGAGAGAGCCCCGTGCATCCATCATATGATAACACACTGTGTGAGGCGGTGTGGCGGGAGCACATGCAAAGGGCTCTGAAGGCTCAGAAGAGGGAACATTAAGTCCACCTGCCGCGGAGGAGAGAGTAGAAACAGTAACACAGCTTATGCTGACTGAAAGTTTGCCAAGTCTCAACACTGCTATACTGAGCATGTTAAAAGCATTTTCTTATGAAATCACTCAATAACCTGATTTTACAGATGAGAAAATTGGGGCCTAAAGAAGTCACGTAGCATGCAGCCTAACCAAGGGCTGCCCACACGCTTTGAAGAGTGAGGAGGATTCAGGCTGAATTTCTGGGTCCTGAGCGGGAGGGGCAGGCCTGCCGGGGCCAAGACCCAGCATGGGCAATGATGGGGGAGCTTTCGTGAATTTTAAAATCCATCTTCAGGTTAGCAGATTCAGATTCCATTTTTCTTCAATTCCAGGATGTACCATCTAACCATCTTTTGGTAACTTCTCTTATAATAAAAAGAAACTACTTTAAATGTGTTTTGTTTTGTTGACCAATAATAACATAGACATGACCTGCCCCCCGTGCCTTAGCATTCAGTCTAAGGCAGTGGTCCCCAGGCTGTACCAGGCATCACACCAGCTGGGGAGCTCCTAGAATGCAGCTCACCAGGCCCGGCCCCAGGGATTTACAGTCTGTGGTTTTAGGGAGGGGCTGGGAGTCTAAGTTTTGGCAAGCCTCTTAGTTGATTCTTTTAGGACCACACTTTGAGAATCAGTGGTCTTTCTGGTCCTTCCGAACCACTTTTTTCCTTCTGCCTTTATTCAAGCAGACTAAATATCATAATGAAATCATTTCTTAAAAATCAGGCAGAACTTTTTGGTAGATAGGTGTTTGGTGCCTGTCTTATATCATGAAGATGAAAGAGTTGAGCAGAACTATTGGGCCTTAAAATAAGGAAATTCTAACACATGCTACAACATGATGTACCTCGAGGACATTATGTTGAAGTCACAAAAAGACAAATACTGAACAGGGTTCCAGTCTGCAAAGATGAAAAAGGTTCTGGGGATGGATGGTGAGAATGGTTTCACAACCATGTGAATGTAACTGATGCCAGTGAGTAATAAAAACTATGGGGTGGGGTGGGGAAGGGGAGCTGAATAAACCGACCTTTCCCGGCTTTGATAATTCTCTGCTTTATTCTGAAACACTGGTGATTGCTTCACCTTCGGTTGCATTGCCTGACGTGTGACAGAGATTCTTTTACACCTGCCCATGACAAACACCGTTCTACCTACCTGCACTACTTAAACCTTTTTAAGCTCTCATTGTTATTTTAAAACAAGAAAATATGTGTGCGCAGCCATTCCTCCAGAGACGAATAATGGGTTCGCTTATAGTAAACTTATATCTGACAGCTCAGTGCCCAGTAACTTCTTATTGCACCAAAGCATTGGAATGAAGTATTTTGAAAAGACATTTAAAATATATAACTATTAGGAACCCAAATTTAAGTTAAAGCTTAAACACGTGGTGCTATCAAGCTAACCCCTCAACCCAGGTGGCCCTCGGAGAAAGACATGCATGTCTGCGTGGCTGAATTTGCATGTGCACCAGTGGCAACAGTTACAGGAGTGGCAAGTTTCCTTTGACACTGATTGTAAGAAGCATCCAAAATCCAGAAATTTTTAAATGTGGGAAAAATTATTTACCAATCATGGTTCTTGGTAGAAAACCAAAGAAGCTGATCCTGGCTGACTTAAGTAGAAAGGAATATTCCAGAAGATAAGGTCATTCATAGAATTAATGAGAAGGTTGGAGAAACTAGGTTGAAAAACTAGTTTAGGAAGCTGCCATCACTATGAATAAAGTCATTCTTCCTGTGTCTGCAGTACCTCAAGAGTCTACAGCCCACTCTGGTGGAAGGTGACGACTGTCTGATCCTAGACCACCTGTACCCCAACCTGCTAATGAGTGAGGCGAGGGCCTGTCTGCCACACCTGCAGCTTCTTTGGCCCATGAGGAACCCCCCACCCCCACCCCCAAAAGGAAGGGAGTCCCGCCAAATACAATTCATGTCTATTTCAGTGTAAAAACAACACAGATTTTCCTTAACCTGTTTCCGAACCTTTAGTTACCTGACTTTTGTCACAAAGGGGACCAAGTGAGAGAATGTTTGGGTCAGAGAAAAGTGAGTTATCACTACAGGAAAAGGGAGTTCACAGGGAGGCCCTTCTAGAGGATGGCTCCAAGGTGTCTTCCCAGGGAGCCCTCATTCACCTGCTGAGGATCTACTACCCGGACCTGGGGCTCTGGCCCACGAGTTGGTCTCAAATGACAGAACCACTTACTGCAGCCTTGGGGGACAGTTTGCTCTGGCCTCACAGGGACAGAACTCTGAAATCTTCATTCTGAATCACACGTGCCGCCGCGTGGCCCTTTCAGTATGCCTTTGATTTTCCTCCGTTCTAAACTGGCTGCTGACGGCAGTGAGAGTGAACTGGGGCCCGCTTTCTGAGAACGACCTCTGTCCTCCTCGTCCCCAGGGAATCAGGGAGTGAGGCAGAATAGAGAAGTGAGCCACGTGACCCCAGAGCACGCAAACAGGAGTGGTCACAATAAATACTGCGTGTGGGCAGTGGTTTCCTTGGGGTGGGGGTGGGGGGGCTGAGTAAAAGGCTCAAGGCCTAGTGCACAGGAGGCTTCAGCATTGCTGAACATTTTGGATTTTTTCATTAAAAACGTGTCTGTCCACTTCGCTTGTTCAATTACTCCCCTTACACGTGCTCTTCAGATTTCATGGAAACTTGAGTGCATGGACCCCCTTCGTTTCTGTCTAGTAGACCATCATTCTCTAGATGCTTTCTCATCCGTCTTAGATCCCTCGCTCCCAATGTCCCCACATGGGTGTTAACATTTCTGTATCTGCTATAGTATGTGTCCATAGGAAGCTGTTGCATATTGCTTTGTTTTTTAGCATTTTACCTGAATGTTAGCACACTGCCCATATCCTTTTAAAACTGATTTTTTTTTTTTTACTCACCAAGTTTTTGGAGATTGGCCTGTTTTGACAAGTGAAAATCTAGTTCATCCTCAGTGCTATGTGGTATTTTGTTTTATATACATAAGCTAGGCTTAAATTTTTTAAAGAATCTAAGGCAAACAAGGCCAAGTGTCAAAACTGATTAAAATTACCTGGTGAGTATATCAACATTCATGTCACGATTCTCTAGACTTTCAGGCATTTGGAAGTTTTCAAAATCTAAACAAAGAGACACGTGCACTAACGCAGGAGTCAGGAAAGGTGCCGTCCGAGCTCCAACCGGGACTGCTTTGAGACTCTGATTCTGCAGCTACCGGTAACCAGACCGAGATTAAAAATAAACCTTATGCCACTGGCTGCCTCTTGTTTGCTTTTCTCGGGACTCTGCTCCCTAGGGAAATGCCTGAAGTCTTGACTGAAGGCTGAGAGGAGTGTTGATTTAACTGCATGATTTGAAGCGTATTGGTATGTGGCCAAAACAAACTAAACAGAATTTGTGGTGGGCTTAGACATTTAAAAAAAGAAATTGGCAAGAGACCATTTCACAGAATGGCTGTGAGACAAAATTTTTTAAAATATTTACAACATCCTTAAGATATAAATAGTCCAAATGATAAATATCGGTCACACTTGCAGCCAGCCCAGCCTTTGACCTCCTTAACGCTCTTAAAAACTTGGGTTAAGGGAAGGCAATTCCTCTTTCGTTGTGCTCACTGGACACCCAGTGGGACTCCAAGTGGCCTCCAGGTTTTCTTCCTTCTCTATCTCTGATACTTTCAGAAAAGTGAGACTCTGACAGAAGTTAAGAGCCATGACCCATAGCCCTCAGTTTCGTAGAACCATTGATTAATTTTTCCATTGATCCTAAGGCTGTGCTAGGTGAAATAAGAGCCTCATGAGGACTAAATGAAAGTACAGACATGGAAGTAAGCAAAGCCCAAAGCGACCGCGAGCCCCTTTCTATTCCCTGTTTCTTCCCACAGAGGGACTCCTGGGAACCCCAGCATTAACTAGACACATCCAATCTGGGGGACCCCATTTGAAGTGATTTTCAGGTCACAAGGCCCCCATGGCCTCCAGCTTGGAGACAGGCTCTCTCCCTGGCCGCTGTTGGAGAACCAGCGATTCCCGGACTCCCTCGTTAAACGTGCCTCCCACACTCAGCAGTGGCTGTACTGACGTGCTCCTCTCTCCACCTAGGGTACGACTTCTGCCAGGTCCTGCAGTGGTTCGCCGAGCGGGTCGACAGGATCATCCTGCTCTTCGATGCTCACAAACTGGACATCTCGGACGAGTTCTCGGAGGCCATCAAGGCCTTCCGGGGCCAGGATGACAAGATCCGCGTGGTGCTGAACAAGGCCGACCAAGTGGACACACAGCAGCTGATGCGTGTCTACGGGGCCCTCATGTGGTCCCTGGGCAAGGTCATCAACACGCCCGAGGTGCTGCGCGTCTACATTGGCTCCTTCTGGGCACAGCCGCTGCAGAACACTGACAACCGCAGGCTCTTCGAGGCTGAGGCCCAGGACCTCTTCAGAGATATACAGAGCCTCCCTCAGAAGGCAGCGGTGCGCAAACTCAACGACCTCATCAAGCGAGCAAGGCTGGCCAAGGTAAGCCGCCACACACCCCGGGGTGGGAGACTCAGGCGAGGAACACTTCCCACACTCTCCTCTCTAAGAGAAAGGGGGTGGGGGGCGCCCCATCCCAGGAGACTTAGGGAACGGAACTTGTCGAGGGTTGGGAGAGAGCCTGTGTCCTTGCGATCAGTGTCCGGGTTTAGATTCTGGCTCCTAGCGCTCTGACCTTGGGCAAATGGCTTAACCTTTCCAAACCCTGTGTTCTAATCTGTAAAATGAAGCTAAGAAGAGCACGTCACAGGGTGCTCGTGAGGATTGAGGGTGACAGGGCCTGCAGAGCACTTGGTGCAGCACCTGGCGCACGGGGAAGGATCAGTGCACTTTCTACCTGGAAGCTACTATTAAATCAGGACAGAGATTTTCAACCTTTTTCACATCATGGCACATATAAACTAATTGCTCAAATTCTGTGGCACACCAGAAAAATATATCTTTTGCCATTCTGACAAAAAAAAAATGGTGTAATTTTGATTCAGTCACACCAGATGGCTATTGTTGTGTTCACTGTTATTATATTTTTATTTGACAATCTAAGGGAAAAGAGGTCAGTGCTCCTGACTAAATAGTCAGGTATTTCACGTTTTAAAAATTCTTGTGGCACACCGGTTGAAAATCACTGAGTTTGGACAATGGAAATGTAACCAGAGGACCTGGAGGGAGATGGTGTAGTGGGGTTAGTGCAGTACTGAGAGGCCACCACTAGTCACCCTCTGCCTATGACATAGAACCTGATGTCACTACCTGGACCCATAGGACCCTTAGAAGGAAGGTTGGTTCAACCTAACTTAGCTGGTTTCCGATCATACCCTCCCTGTCCCCATTCTTGGCTGTGGCGGCCTGTGAGCGTGTGTACGGTGGCTCTGACGCCCCCACCTGTCTCTGAGCCTCTCAACAGCCCCAGGAGGGCATGCCTGACAGGCGAGCGGTAGTCTGCTCACTGCCCTCAAGTAGTAAATGGAGTCAATTCTGTCACATCTGTGAGGAGAGAAAAGCATGCGGCCCCTCTAAGAAAAAGCATAGGAAAAATTCTTTTAAAAATATGTGTACATTTCATAAAATCATTGTCCTCTAATGCTGAAAGTATCTCCAGAGTTTTAGTCCCAGTGATCGTAAGAAGCACCCAGGAGCATTAACCAATGTAAATTCCAAGAGCTTGCGCCAGAGCTGCTGGTTCAGGGCTGCATATATATATATATATATATATATATATATATATATATATATATGTGTGTGTGTGTGTGTGTGTGTGTGTGTGTGTATGTAAAACTCCCCAGGTGATTCTGATAAGCAACTGGGTTTAGGCACCAGAGGTCTATCCCGATTCCCCAATCTCCCTAATTTTACAAGGGCAAGGTGTGGTAAGTGGTTTCTCCAGGGTCACCTAATCCATTAGTGACAAACCCAGGACTAACAGGCAGCCCTCCTGGCCCTTATTCTAGCCTTCTGCTTTGGCCTCGTCACTTCTGCTAAAAACAGTCCACAGGCCTGCCTCTCCCGATTCTGGTTCCCTGGTGAGGAGGCACGGTCAGCGCACCCCCCTTGTCTTCTGGTGGCAAAGAACCCACATCCCCTCCCACATCCCCTGGGTGCACACTAGTGGCTTCTGGTCTGGCTTTGGGGCCGCACCTGCCTCCACTACTTTGCCACACTCAGCCAACAGTTGCCCAGCGCCCCGGGCCGGGCCTGGAGAGCCTAGTTAGGTGGGGGCAGGTGGCGCCAAACCCACTGCAGAATGGCGGGCCGTGTGCTGTAGGGGAGAGGACGCTGTGCTCTGAGGAGGGCCCTGGACAGGGAAGGCAGGAGGGCTTCACTGAGGGCAACCAGCCTTGTGACACCACCTCATCGCTCCTCAGCAGCCTCTCTTCATGCCGAGGTGCCAGCACAGCCGCATCTCTCCTGGGTCAAAGAAAGGCCCCCCTGGCTGCCGCGCCCCAAGTTCAGCAGCAGCCCCATCTGCCCTTGTCCTTTCTCCCCAGTTCTGTCCCCGTGCAGGCTCATGCACTCCTCCCATACCTGTCAGCTCTCTGAAGTCACTGGTGGTCCTGTAAGTCACTGCTGTGTACCCTTTCTTCCTGCTCCAAGCTGCTTCCTTTCTGGAACTACAGCCACTTTTATTCCAGTTCTGCAAGGCAGTTGTGCCAACCAGTTGGTCGGTCCACTTACTTGCAGCTCGTCTGAAAGGCTTTGTCTCTCCTGCCTGCCCCAGGCCTAATGCTTGGTGGCAGGAAGTCTGATTTTGCCCATTTAGTGACCCATTGGCATGTGGTATTTCTTTTCTCCAGCTGATACAGCTGAACTTAACCTTCAGGGTACACAATGCCCCACATTATCTTATAACCAAGACTGGAAATCGTATCATAGCCATTGTAGATTTCAAGATCTGTTGGAACTACTTTTAAATGCACATGGACATATTTAATTCACCTGTTATTGTTGAGAGCCTAGTGACTCAAGATGCAGCTGTATTCAGCCATATAAAGAAATAAAGAGCCAAGGGTTCGCTCACTGGGAATGCCAAGGGCATGGGACTTTCTGCAGCCCTTGAGCATTGGGCCCTCTGCTTGGGCCAGCGTGGCCCAGTTCTAGAGAGGCACAGGAGACTGCTCGGACAGACCAGGAACAATGAAGGCCCTTATGTGGACGGGGGCAGGGGGCGGTCAACTTGCTGAGCTTACTTCTAGGAAAAAAGCTTGTCTTTTTTTTTTTTTTTTCCTGAGAATAGGGCTGGCTTGTTCGTTTTCGTAAACATGCTTGAAGTACAGAAGCTCCAGCCTGAGCTTCTCAGTGCCTGTGTGCTCCTGGGCAGTACCGTGCTGTGCGGGGGGCCAGGAGACAGTCTCGGGCGGATAAGAAGGAGCACTCAGCACGGTGCCCTTCGATGTCATCCCTTTGCCACATCTGCTGTGCTGCGGCTGTTTGTGAACTTGTTGCTTAAATGGATAAGGAGCCATCCAAGTTTTTCTCTTTGCTGTATTTCTTTCTTAAAAATGCTCTTTGATTTCAGTATATTAATCTTTATTTCTCGTGACCCAGTTTTCCTTTTGCAAGTCAACCCTTTCCAAGGGTCTGCAGTATTCCAGGAGCATTATGGTTTGTGTTACTGTGTTATTTTGTCTGATCCAGCCAATAACTGCACAGAGTTGGGCACTGTCTTCATTTCTCTCGAAGGGAACCGAAGCTCAGAGAGGAGAAGCCACCTGCCCAAGGCTTCACAGCCTGTAAGTTGCAAAATACAGATCCAAACCTCAGTCAGCCTAACTCCTGGGCCTGGAAAGCATTCACCTGAAATCCAGAGTAGACAGCATCTGTTGCTTCTTCCTATGTGTGTCTTTGCTTCCTGCATTAATCTTCCGTTCTTTTTATTCTACAAAATTCTCTATCCACAGAAACCCTACAAAAGTTTAGAGGTTTATCATGCGGACATTTTGAAAACCTGCAAGGGGTATGTTTTCAGATGTCGCCTAAGAGGTGTCAGATCTGAGTCGGGGTTTGGAGCGTAGCTATTTATAGAACACCACAGTCAGGCAGAGGTCATGACCTGTCCAGAAATAAAACAAGTGGGTTAATGTCCTGCCAGTGCTGCGTTAATCAAACTCTTAGTGTCATAAAGATGACACTTTACTAATATGACAAATGTCACTCTTACCAAAGAACTCTTAAAATTTAATGATTTCCTGACCTTTCCTATTTATATTTTTTCACAGCTATTTCAAATAACGGGAAACCTTTGGAGTGGGTTTTTTGGTTAGCCTTAAAGAGCACGTCTTGTGATATCAGTAGACATCGCTCTTTGAAGAGCGTTCACAATCTAAGATGCCAGTCAGAGTTTGTTTCATGGTTCTTTAAAGTAAGCTATTTAGGGAAAGACCCAAAAAATGGTTTAGAAAATACAATTTAATTCTATTCAGCTATAATTAAAATACCCAAATTAAAGAAATGATAGTATTTTATGGGATAAATGCACAAAAGTAAAAATTGAGGCCAGTTCACTATCAGAACTCACCCTTTATAAACACTTTGCCCAATAATAGGAAATGTTCCCACCCATTTGCAGATCTTTGCTCAAGAAAAAACGAGTCAACACTTGAGGAAGGAACAACTAAAAATGAGGAGGAAAAGTGATTTTCAGGGTTCACTGTAGCTCTGTGGCATTTAGTGTCCTCTTCAAAACGCATTCTCTTCTTGGTCATGGGTAGCATGCAGAGCCCAGCTTTGTGGTTGTCTGCATTGTCAGTTCCTTCTGTGGAGAAGTTAGGCTAAGGTGTGTGAGAATGGTTCTACAATAGGTGATAAGGGTTGGTCTGCTGTGGGGCTTTTAAAAATAACTCAGTCAGCAGCCCTCAGGTGCTGTGGATATGTGTATCTGTGCTTGAGCCCTTGTAGGGAAGCCTGTCTCTTTGAAGGCTGACCTCAAATGACTGGGTGGGTCCCCTCGAGTCCCCTTTAAGCTCTTCAGAATCACTCGGCTATCAGTGCCGGCTGTGACTTCAACGGAACAACAAAACCTCACGCAAGTGGGAACCTATCAGCTGCTTTTTTCTGCCTCTTGCTGTCTCACACTCTACTACCCCATGGGTTCGTCTTCTGGGTCTTTACGAACTGAGTTTCTGTATCATCATAAACCCACTTTAAAAATGCACCAATCCCCTGATGTTAAGTGCTTTTTGCAAGGTCCCAGCTGGGCCTACAGAGACGCAGGTCTCCAACAGGCTGAGTTGGGCTTACAGACTGTAGAATCATGTTTTCCCAGGCTGACTTCCCCCAAACTGCTCCCCAATATCCAAATTCCATGAACATTTCCATTTCTACTGACCGTGAGCACTGGATGCTTCTAGTACTCGCAGCCAGAGTTGCCGTCCAAGCCTAGGTTGGATATATGCAATGTCACTCTGAGTCCATGCTTCTCAGTCCTGGATATGTGTAAACACTTGTCACGGGACACAGTTAATGAGGTTGTGGCAGAGCCTATATGTGAACTATCAATTCATGTTCATTTAAAGGGAAGACATCTCTTTCTGTTTATTGAGTTATTAGCCCCGAGAAAAATTGGCACTTGAGGCCTTTCCAGTTTTATACAATGGAATGAGTGAATTGACAAAATAAGAATGTTTCAGAAGCCCCCAAGGTGCAAGGTCCTTCACTTGTGAATGAAGCACTTGGGACTCAAATTCATCATGTTACTACTCAAATATGGAGAGGTTATTAATTATTCAGTAAGGACTAAATAGCCACGAGTCTTCTCTTGCATTGTCCCTCTAGCTATTGGTCTTTGACCATTAGTCAATAAAATGTGACATTTTTACTCCCCTATCTAGCACACATAGTGCATTCGAATCCATCTCCTCTTGATAATAACCCTCCCTGTGAGGTAAGGGTTGTAATTTCCAAACTGCACATGAGCTGGGGCTGGGGATTAGACGGCATCCTCGAGTTGCTCAGTGAGCGGGCAGAGGTGCCAGGGCCTGACCCTGGCCTTCCAGTGCCTGGTCTCACCCTGCCTCCCCCTCTTGTCCTTCTTCCCCCTCCTCTCTTTCCCATTTCTCTTCTCCTCAGTGAGTTTTCTCTCATCGTGAAGAGCAAAAGGCGTCACACTGTTTCCACCTCCTTCCACGGGTACCATCACCTGGTCTGGCCCTCCATCCGGAGTTTATTTGGAAAGACACCTTTGACACATAAGGGCTTTTGTTGACGTTGACTAGGGATTTCAGGCATCCCAGCTCTGCCCTCGGTTTACCAGGAGTCCTTAGAAAATGACAAGGTGCCATCCCCCTAGAAGACTGTAGTCTTTACCCACACTGTGTTCACAGTGGTGTGTGTCATAGTGTATCTGTTCTTCATGTGTGAAAGGGAAGAAGTGACCTTCCAAAGCTTCCCTGGCAGTTAGGAACAATAAGAAGCCAACCCTCAAAGTTTTCCACACTTTTCTATAGGATGCAATTCATTTTGAATTTTAGATTCCCAACAGCTTCAGTAAGGTTTTAATTCATTCCCGCAGAAAGCAGTTCTGTAAGGACAGAGCTGAGACAGTTGAATGGTGGTGTCTACATCCCCTAACTCGCTGTGTGGCCTTGAGTAAGTGATGTGAATTTCCTGGAACCAGCTGTTCATTTAGACATAGGGGTTCCCTTCCAGATTTAATGTGCCATGATTCTAAGGGTTATAATTTACCTTGTAACTTGATAAGCTTCTTTTTCTTTTTTAAGATTTCATTTTATTATTTATTTTTAGAGAGAGGGGCAGGGAGGGAGAAACATCCGTGTGTGGTTGCTTCTCACAAGCCCCCTAGTAGGGACCTGGCCCGCAACCCAGGCGTGGGCCCTGACTGGGAATCGAAGCGGCAGCCCTTTGGCTCGCAAGCCAGCGCTTAATCCACTGAGCCACCCCAGCCAGGGCACATGAGCTTCTTAGAGGCCGGGCCCATTCTTGAAATCCGGCCCTGCAGTATTATCTCAGGATGCCCAGGGAAGGGCAGGCGCGGGGTGGCCATGCAGAGATGGCACAATTGGAAACTTCCACAGAACAGGCCAGTGGAGCTTCCTAGAAGTGGAGGCTGAGGCTGAGAGCATGAGTAGGTCACCTGAGGGTCATGACTCAGGCAGCACCAGGCAGGTAGGAGAAGGAGGAAGGAGTTAAGGACTGACACAAAAACTGACCCAGTTATGACAGAACCCTGGAGGCTTGGTGTCCAAAGGTGGCTCATTATTCATCAGCCTCAGTCATCAGCCACTGAACACCATGAGAGCTGAGGTCAGGGAGCAGGTGCTAGGCAGTGGGTGGAGAGCTGTGGTGGGTGCATATCACCTGCGGTCCAGCCCAGGTAAAGCAGGCCCCTGGGTACCAGGAAGTGTTTAGGAACAGGGTGCCAACCTTAGGGGGCCAGGGGCTGGGTGGGGACTCAGCCTTCCCTCCTGAGCAGGGGCCTGGAAGCTCTGAGGTACCCCAACAGTAGATGGTGAGGGGGTCTTAAGGAACCCCACAGGGGCCTAGCAGCTGCCCCATGCCTGAGCTAGTGTGGTGGGGTGGGTAGGTAGGTGTTGGCGAGAAGGCCTTGTAGATGGGAGACTGAGCAGCGATGGAGCCTCCACTTCAGCTGGGGCTGTGGCTCCAGAGCGGGTCAGGTCTGGGCATGGAAGGGAGCTGTATCCACAGGTTCAGTCCAGAGGTTCCAGGAGGGCCGAGGCCGGGGAAATGGTGCAAGGACCCCTGGGGAGCAGCTGCTTCTCCCTGATTAAATATGGCAGCCTCTCCAAGTCCCTCAGGACTACACAGGGCCCTCCCCAGCCCCATCCAAACCCAGCCAGGCATCACTGCCCAAGGTAAGGAAATTACTAGGCTTACTGCCACTCACTCACATACCCTCAGGAATGTAGTCAAAGCCCTTCACTCTAAATAAAGGATTCCCAAACCTGGTTTCTCCGTCTCAAAGAGTCTTGTAAATATTATAAGTTGTTTTAATTTGAAAACTAAGTAAGTAAACGAGTTTGCTGGTGACAGAAAGTTGAGCATCATCTCTCCCGACCTTTACTTGCAGCAGTCGCCAGGTAGCACAACGGGGGCCTATGTAACAACGGCCTTCATGGGGATGGGAAAGCCGCGTCGTCTGGTCCGAGCGCGCTGGCGCTGGCGCTGGCGCTCTGCGTTTATTTTCGTGTTCAGGTCCTAGCAGAACGGCTTGGCCGTGCCCAGTGTGCACCCAGGCGCAGAGGCCCTCGGCCAGACTGTGGGATGTATCTGCGTAACCCCTTTATTTAATTTCCATTCTTCCACAAGATTATAGCAGAAGTCTGTTTCCTTTAATAGGATTTTCCATAGCTACATAGTCATTTTTGTTTTGTAATCACGGCTCTGTTTTTCATCCTTTCTTATTTTAGTTATTTTCTTGACTTCTAAATCACTCTGTAGAATTCTCGACTCACGGAGAGAATTTCTGTAATAAACATTCCCTAATGTCCTCAAGTTGGAAAGTCAGTGGAAGGGTGTGATGCTGAGGAAGGCGGCGACACGGGCCAAGCGGGGCTCGCCAGCCCTCGGGCTCTAGCTGGGCCCGCCACCCGTTGTGGTCAGCGTTTCTGGGGCTCCCCGCGTGGACTGGGGGTCGCTCTCCCCAAGTGAGCCTCTGCTGCCCGGCCTGGGCCCAGGCAGCTTAGCCTGTGCAGAAGTGACCTTAGTGCCACCAGTGGAGATCTCGGGCCCTGCCCTGTTCACAGGAAGGTTACAGGAATTCTCCTGTCACTGCTCACTGGGCACACATTTCCGTGCAATCAGCCGCTGACATCAGCTCCAGTTTCATTTCCTGGTGTTCCTGGGCACTGGCCCCGGCGAAACTCCCTTTAGGCCTTCTGGGTAATCACTGGAACTAAGATCTTTCTCACCCCGGCCCCACCCATCCCACTCACTCCGTACAGGCACAGAATAGCCACTCGGAGGCACAACTGAACTATAGCCGTAGGACTTTCCCAAGTCAGTCGCCCCCTCAGGGGTGCTGTTTAGGACAGGGTTCCAAGGGAGATCTGTGCAACCTCACCTCGCTCCCCCCTCGTGCCCAGCCAGGCGTCACCAGCCCACCCAGAAAGCCGGGAGCAGATGGCATTATCCCTGCCTCTCTGCTCTTCCAGAATCATCATTAGCACAGCATTAGGATAGTAGAGTTGTTCGAAAGCCTCCATTAGCCCCTAGTTCCCCAAGCAGAGCCTAAACACATCCAGCCCTCCCGCCGCCCTGCCCAAGCCTGCGCTGCAGCCTCGTACTTGGCACTGCCCCAAGTGTGGCCCAGCACGTTACCTCCACACACCCCTCCGTGCTCTTCCCTCCCCTCCCCCACACACCCTACCTGTTCTTTAAGGCCCAACTCAGACGTCACCCCTTCCCTGGATCTGTCCTCCCACAGCCCTTATCTGCCACATTCCACACCCCAATGTCTTTTCCCAGCTCTCTCCACTCCTGACCCTTAATGGCGGGGTTTTCTCTACTCGCTTGTCCTGAGTGGTGTCATCCACTCCTGTGGCTCTGGCACCACCTCTACTCCAGCTCTCTCCCACGCTTCTGGTCCTCCCTCCCAGCCACCGTGAGACTGCTCCCCTCTATACCTCATACACATCACATTCTACATGTCCAGAGCCAGGCTTGTAATTTCCCCCAGCCTCTCCCCCAGGCCTCGCCCTCCTCCTGTCCAGAGGACCATAGCTTTGCAGGGGGCAGGGGGGCTGGTGTGGCCTGTCGTGTGTTTCAATGCACGGAAGATGCCACCTTGTTTGTCCTTCTGGAGCACTGGTAAATGGCATGTCCTCACTGACCTGTACTCCTTCAGGTACACGCCTACATCATCAGCCACCTGAAGAAGGAGATGCCAAGTGTTTTTGGAAAGGAAAACAAGAAAAGAGAGCTGATCAGCCGGTTGCCAGAAATCTACATTCAGCTGCAACGAGAATACCAGATTTCTGCAGGGGACTTCCCCGAGGTCAAGGCAATGCAGGTACTGAGCCCATCACAACAGCATGGATGGGGGGCAGGCAGGCACTGCCGCCTTATCCAGCTGTTTGCCGGGCACGTGTGGCTTCATGGTTTAGGATGGAGGAGAACGCAATGAATTCATTTTCCTGAAGGTGGTCCGTGCTGATGGGCTGCTGCGAATAAAGCAGAAGTTGCCCACCTCCTGTAACATTTAAACGAAAGGGGACACATTTCCCAAAGTTAGTTAAGCTCTCTTGAAAATAATTTTATGAACCATCCTCTCGGACTCTGCTCAAGATTGTTTTGACGCTGAGGTGACACCTGTTCTTTGGAATCCCAGAACCTTAAGGGAATTAGAGCTGGAAGTGACCTTGGAGGTCACCCAGGCTGCCTCCCCAGCCCGGCCCTGCCTGGGACTGCCCTGCGCCGTGGGATTGTGTGCTCAGGCAGTATCGCTGCTGCAGGCTCGGACAGTTGGAGGCCGTGGGCTCTGTGGACATGGCTAGACTTCACTGGACACAGCGAGATGTGTCCACTGAGGATTTTGCTTAAACGTCCATGTTGGGCAGCCTTTGGCCAGATTTCAGGGTCTCCCTGAGTTAGGTGTGGGCAGCCCCAGATGAGCCCACGTGGGTGCTGCATTCAGGCCCCCTGGCCTGACCAGTGCGTCCACCACCCCGCAGTGGTGTTGGATGAACATATCGATGCTGACCGTGTCCTTGTGAGCAAGGCAGACAGGGCCTTGCACTGGACAAGAAAATGGTCCTCACAGAACCAGACCGCCCATCTTCTTGTCCAGTCCAGGGCCCACCTGCACTGGAGCCACAGCCCTTTGGAAGGTAAACAGCGCACACTGAGATGCCTGCAGCCAATACCGTGAGCAGGGGAGACAGACCGGGCGGAGAGAACCCGTGTCGCCCACTCTGACTGCTTCTTATTTCCTCACATTTGACAGGGATGTGGGATCAGTTCTACAAGCGAGATGAGAACTGTAGGGGATGCTCACAGTGGGGGCAGGCTGGAGATTCGAACCCCTCCCCGGCGGGAAGGCCCCGTCCTGCCTGGTGGTCACTGCCCTGCAGGAATGCGGGCCTGGAAATCCGTGAAGTCCCCTGGTTTTCACATTTTAGCTCAAACTTTCAAAGAGTACTAGATAGGCCAAACTGGACACATGCGTACCGGCCGCACCCTGAGCCATAGAGGAAGACAACACCGAAGTAAGGGCGCAGTTGAAAATACACAGCCGGTAGGTTGGGCCTGTGAGCTGCCAGCCTACCTCAGGAAGGGGAAAGACTGACAGGAGGCAGGTACCAACAGGCAGCAGGAGGGGGCGTGTCCATCCTGAGGCTTTTTTAAAATGTAAGAACACACTGAAAGAGGAGTGGGTTATACCTCTGCTGCAGCGGCAGGGCTCAGGATGAATCTATCTGGTATTTGTGATCGGGGCAAAATGACTTAGCCGGCTTCAGAAGAAGCAAAGGAACATCTGTGTTCTTCCATAAATGAAGTGGGTATTCTTGTACGCAGAAGATGAATTGCTTTTCTTTTTCTAGTCACAAGATGGCTAATTGGAGGGGCCACCTGGAGCATCTTCCTGAGCAGGTTCCACTTTCATGCCCTTGGCTTATGCCTGGCATTCCGTGACCAAACTGAGGGACATCTATTCCCTAGCATCCTTCAGAAATTGTCAGAGGGAAATCGGTTTCTTGACGGAACTGAAAACTGTGCACACTATGGCCTAGTGGGGCTTCTGTGGCTCATTAACCTGGTGAGGTGACCTCCGTGCCCCGCCCACAAGGAAGTGCTATACCCCAGACCTGAGGCACCACTGTGTCCCACCCCCGGAGGGGGCTGCAGCCTGCCTCCCTCCCAGGGCCTCGGCACCCCTCCTCCAGTGAACGCCTTTAACATAGGGAGCACACTGTGACCAGAGCTGCTGGTGACCATGTTAGCCTGGGCCCGGCCGATTCAGAGGACACCAAAGCTGGGGCAAAAGGACAGTCCCTAGAGAAGAACACAAGGAAGCCATGTGCCCCCTCACCGCGGGTCTCAGGAGCAGGCACGGCCCAGTTCGCTGGCTGATACTGGAAAGGCCCGAACCTCCACTGAGAACCCGGCGGGTCAGGCCCCGCACCAGGTGCCTTAGCACCTTCAGTGGACACATGAGTGCCCTAGGACTGGGATCAAGGAGTTCCACCTGACAGGTGCCCCATTCACCTGTGTTCAATTATTCATTCACCCAGGAAATATTAATTAAGCCTATTGTGGCCAGGCACTGTTCTAGGCCCCAGGATAAATCAATGAACAAAAGTGAACTGGTGGCAAAAATCTTTGCCCCTGTGGGTATACGTTGTGGGTTATGGTCTTTGCCACTTGTGACAGTGGTTGGCGATGAAGCTTTTGGCAGCAAAGCTTATTGTTGGGACATTTGCTCCTTGTTACCACTCAAGCACTGCTGTGCTTCAGTGTCGTTAACTAACAGATTCATTGCCTGCGGTTTCGGGGCTTTCTCCCTAGGAAAGCTGTGGCTCCGTGAGGCCCAGCGGGCCCTGTCCTGTTCGCTGCCGTATCCCCGGCACCCCAACGAGTATGTTTTGAATGAGTTCATTGTTTAAATGAGTGTATGTCTCTGTCAATGAAAGAAAGCCCAAGCCTATAGAAAAAACAAATTTTTAAAAGTTTATCTGAGCCAAAAAACTGAGGACCAGTTGGAAGCAAAATTTCTCAAAGGACTGAGAAAATGCTCCAAAGAACGGCAGTTTTGCGATTCTTTTTATACATTTAGAATCAAAGGAGAAAAATGTAAGGAAGGTCACATGAAATCCATTCTGGTAGATTAAGGAGACAGGAGAAAGCAAAGCAGGGCAATCCCCAGGGCTGGACAAAAAGTAAAACAGACACATACTAGTTTTACATTGGTAGGTACAGGATACTTCACATTCACAGTACGTAGCGATGGTCCGGGGCAACAGGATAACCATCGGGGTTTCCTGGCAGTCCCGCCCTGGTGCAGGTGGCTCTGCCTCCTCCGAGGGGTCTAGAAAAGACAGCTACTGACCTTCTAAGGGGATGTTATCCCGGTGCACAAAAGCAATGGACAGGGCTCACTTAAGGCACGAAATTAACCTACTATTAAGGAACCCGCAGGCCCGGAATGTGGCTACACACTAGACATCCTGCGAGGTTCCCCTTGGCCATGAGCTTGTCAGGTTTGCTACGTAGGCCCTCCTTTCGGTTCGCATATGTATCGTAGCAGGCTGTAGGGCGGTGACTTTCTCAGACCCTGGTCCAGCCCTGGTTCGGACTCTCGCACGGTTTAGAGACCAGCAGTTTCCAGAGCAAACCCCTGGGAGCTGGAAGGGACTTCCCCCTTGGGGAACTAGCAGGGCCCTGATCACACCACCCCAGTCCCTTCAGGGGCTCCCCAGGGAACAAGGCAGGCCAAGGGCCTGTAGGGTGTGCTTACAATCACCTGGTACTTCAGGCTAGTTTGCTGTCTCCCTGGAAGCTTTGGGGAGGGGGCGGGGGTCATCGCTGAGTCTGTTGAGGGCCCGACATCCTCTGTAACACAGGCATTCGACCTCACTTCACCTGCGTCTGGGACAGGGTGGGGCTTAAGCTTGGCAACGATTTATCATGATCTTCGCACCTCTCAGGGTCACTCAGAGAGCTCACCGATGCCAGCTCTAAGTCCTGCTCCCCCTGTGCCCTCACAGACCACGCTGGTCTGGCTGACTCTTAGCCATGACGAGTTGAGTGTATTTTAAAGGCCTTTTTTGCCTGGTGCTGGGAGATACCCGTGACCTGCTGGTAAAACTCCCTGTGTCCACCCTGCCCTTTTGGCTTGGAGTCTGATTTACCACACCGATGTGTCCATACTGGAAAACAAGGAGAGCACTAGCAAGGTCCCCTTTAATGCTGACACAGTAGTCCCCGCAAGGAGAATTTGGCCCCCGTGGCTGAGGAGTTGGCAGCTTTTCAACAGCAGAGGGCAGCAGAGCCACCCCCATCTACTCAGACCCTCCCCAGATTTGAAAACTGCTTCTGGTGAATGTTGGGAGTGGGCGAGGGACAGCCCATGGAGACTGGGCTTGGATCTGACCTTTGAGTCTTGAGATCCTGGGTTGGTGGCTTTGACAGATGCAACCGTTGATGGGGTAAGTCTTTAAATTCTCCAGGGTATATTCATCCCATTAAAAAGATTTCTGATTTGAAGCCACCCTGGTGGGGGGCAGGGATGGCGGTGGTGTACTCTGTGCCCCCCACTCCCTAGTCAGGCCTGGGGCGTGGGGTAGTGCAGGAATGGGCGTGCAGGGTTTATTTCCTCTGTGCCCTGCAGGGCGGGAACGACCGCGACTGCTGCTTCCTGTCCACCCCTACAAATATGTGGCCACTTCCCCTTGCCAGCCTTCCAGAGGTTGGCAGTCTGGATCCACGCCCCCTGCAGAAGGGTGGAAAGTTTGGGTGGACACCACCCTCATTTGTCGCTTGGCCAGACACTGGGGCCCTGTGTGTGCTCAGAGCTCAGGCTCATTCATGAGGAAATCGGGTAGGTGCTTGTGCACCC